>RJWT010035707.1:0-13409 GCA_004365215.1 Cuniculus paca | reverse complement strand
CAAAGCAACATATATGCATCTAGTTTACAACAATAATGTGATCTTGGGCTGATGAAATAATGCAAACTTATTAAATGAATGGCTTTGGAGAAAATAATGGAAGATGCATTTCCTCCCTCAATCAGGTTAAATTTAGCAGGTTGAGTTTAAGCCATACTTCCAGTAGAGAGGAGAAAATGATGCAGCTGGTGATGTCACCGGGAGAATACTCTTGCAGCCTAACTTGCAATAAATGGACTTTCATAAGACAAATCTGCTGCATATGCTGGTGATTAATCATTTGGAGGCACCAAACCTTAAGTATTAAACATCCTGTAAGTGGAGGAATTGCTGCATTGTGAAAGCACTAGAACTTGATTCATTCAGTATTAACTTTCAGCCTTTATTAAAGTGACTTTAATTTTATTTGTGTGATGTTAGTCCATTTCCGGAAAAATAAACACCAAGTGTTTTGGATTGTTTTGTTTTTAGCTAATTGTTCACCATACCATTCACTCCTTATTCAAATTGTAAGCTGTATGTCATTTTGCAGAAGAAATAAAGATTCACATTTTTAAAAGCATATTTCAAAAACAACAAGCCATTACAAAATGGTACGTTGTATTTCAACATGTTGTGGCAACAAATGTCTATGAAGACAGCGTGTGGCAGGCACTACGCTGAGAACAGTGGGAAATGATATTTAGGTGTGGGTCCTCAGCCTGGGCTGCCCACAGTCTACTCAGGAGATGTGATCTGATGCAATCGACGGCTGCGCAACCGCAGTAGACAGATTTGCTTTAGCTGGAAGGATCCAGGATGGCTTCCCACAGGAGACAGTGTTTGGTTTGGACTTGAAGGGTGAACAGAAATTCAATGCTGAAGAGGGGCAGAAGGGGAAACATCCTCAGTAAAGAGAGGAAAGCAGTATGTGCCACACACAGCATGTGCAGCACACATGCACGCACACACACAAAGGGCCTCTGGTGTAGGAGACAGAGTCTCAGGTATCCACCCCCAACCCCCACATACACTCTGCATTAGTAGATACAGAGCCCCAGAAACCTGGAGGCTTGGCCCCTCTCTATTGCCTAACTTTCCCTTAGCCCCTGAGGGTCTGTCTCTATGTACAGAGCCCTCCCCTGCTACCCTGTGGATTTCAGAGTCATGATTAGACCAGGGCCAGGAGCAAAACTCCTGGGAAATGGCTCCAGTTATATAGCCCATTTCCCAATGGAGGCATTTTGGCCAGCACAAAGGAGCCAGCTCTCAGACTGGTTTCCTGTGGTCTGCATCTACAGAATGTACGCCCAACCAAGCACTCTCAAAGGGAATTTGTTCCAGGTTTCTCCCTGTCTGCTCACATCCCACCCCCAGATCCCTCAGGCTATGCCATCACCCAGCAGGGTTTCTGTGGGCTGCTCTGGGTCTCCTTCCCTCGGCTTCAGTCAGCCAGAGTAATCCAGAGACTTCCAGTTCACCACCCAAGTTGATATCCACCAGGAGAGACTGATGAATCAGCCTATCAGGTGGGGAACTATGCATGTAGCAACTATCTTTGGGTTAGTTCTAAACCCCTCCTCTTCTTGTGCCCTTCCCTTCTTCCCTGGGTGACCATAAATGTTAAAGCGTTATCTATGGACGATTATAATCATACAAAGTCAGAACGGATGGGCTCTACTCCTCAGCTCACAGCCATAAAGTTTACAAACTCTCCATGGCCAGAGGATAAATTACCATGGTTGATACCTTGCTCATTTACACAGAGCATTTTTCTTTAGGATGGCTATTTTTTCCTTTCAATCATCTAGCCAAAATAATTTTTTTAACCAGTTTGATTTCTTAGAACCTGAGAAATATTTTAAGATCTGAAGAGCAAGTTAAAAACCATCTTAAATGATTAGGCAAAAGATATTTTCAAACACCAACAATTTCTTATCCATTGTAGTCCCTCAGGACAAGCTAGCAACTGTGTACTCCCACTGGGTCATGCACAGTGAGGAATGGGCCCCCAATGGTTTATTTAAAAGTGTATTGTCGGAGATAATGGTGTTCAGATGAAGTTTTTAGCCTCCCGATGACTGCTGTTGTTCCATGGACTAATTATGTCTGCCTTAGGTTCACTAATGTGAGCCAATAAAGTTCATCATATGGGATGATATTTCTGGTGGTTGTTTTCTAGATTTCCCCCCCACAATGGTACCAGTGGGTATTGTGCAACAGTATAGAAAAGGAATGATTAATTCAAAGTTCAGGTGCAAGACAGGGTCAGAAAAGAAATGTTCCTGGATGGAGTGAACATTTCAAGATGAATTTGAGGCTTGCAACATCATTTTATGATGCATTTTCCATTTTGTTATCAGGGGAAGTCTGATGGCTGACACGCACATGATCACAGTGTTTGGTGCCATGTTCTGTGATAGGCTTTTCATAAAAATTAGCTGACATTGTCATGAGCACACAAGTAAATTTATAGCTTTCATACTGGACTGCCGTTCCCAGAGCAATTTCCAATCACTTGGGCTTTTTATTAAGTTTATTGTTCTTTTATTGTTCAGTGGAGTGTAAGCAGTGAGATTACAAATAAATGTAAGTTCCACTGGATATGAAGTGGAGCTTGTAGAATTAGGAGAGAAGCGAGTGAAGGAAGGCAAACATTAATTTGAATCACTGGTGATATGAAACACCACCAACTGACGTTTCTTGTCACCTACTTTTCTACAAAACTTAGGAAACTGATGTTCCATGAACATTAAAGTTTTCCCAGAAAGACCTCTGAGAACAGTTGGAGTTGAAACACAGTATAGCACACTACTTTGCAATGATAAGAAACTGCATCCTTTTGTTGTTCTTCCACATTCCTGTCCAGTTTATGGTTGATTCCTCTTTCCTCCCTCACCTGCCAGGTGTGTCACTGACATTGTAGATGTTCCCATCCAAACTCTATGAAGACCATTCAAACACTTGACTGCCAATGTGGCCATGACCCCCACTTCTTAAACCAGCATGAGTGCAACCAGCTCTCTTCCCAGACTTTAGTTCAGTATTTTAGGCATTAATCTACCTATTCCATTGCCTCTTTCATGTTTCCCAAAGAGGTCCTTTTAATCAGTTTTAATTTTTTTCAGGAGTTGACTGAAAGTTGTTATTTAGGGCAATTGTGTTGATTGACAAAGTCCATGTTGAGTTCAGCACCTTCAGGACTGGCAGAATCCAGGATGGCCCAGGGCACAGGATGGCAACCTCTAGCAGCAGAGTAGGGAAAGGACCAAAGGTCCTTCAAGTTAGCCCACATAAGATGATGAAGGGAAGAGGACCTCTGGACAGTGTGATGATGCCACTCAGTCTGGCACTGGGGATGGAATTTCCATCAAATCTGCAGCAGAAAGATTATTAGAATACCCAGAAGAAAACAGGGCTTACTTCACATTTGTCATTAGCCATTGCTCAACTTACCATTTTCCTTGGTAACATGAAATGTATCCTGAACACAACCTTCTGTAAACCCATATGCTTGACTTACTGTAAAACTGAATGTTCAGGTTATTGAAAATGAGAGTATTATTGGGACATCTACTGCCAAAAATTAATGAAAGCCTAATTAGGACCACATGGATTTCAAGCCAGGCTACGTGCCACCCCACCCCACTCCAAATCAGGGTATGTGGGTACAGAAGTTGCCCTCTAGCTGCTATTCAACAGCTGACAGGTATTTTTTCACCTGTAGGACCTGAAGCCAGGGCTGAGGGACCTGGATATTGCATAGCAGCAACTTGCCTCCCCAGAGCCCATCCTTGCTCTGTCCTTCACAGTACTCTAGACCTTGAGGAAGGCGACACTACCTTTGGGGGGGTATTGACCTAGATTCTCAGTGCATGTCAGCTGGAAGATACTACTATCCTGCATCACTTAAGCACTGGGCCTCTGTTTGCAGAGATGGGTTGATCAGGATGGCTTAGAGATTCTGGCTAGGGACAGATTTGGTCTCAAGTTTTGCCATCAAGCAGCTGCTGATGAAAATAAACCACAGAGGCTGATTTCCACACCATTTTTGAGCAAGTGTTTTAAATACTCTGTAGTAGCACAGAAATCATCCCGAACCTTGAAGAAGCACCATTGAGCACATGAAGCGTCCATCTTTTTTCCGGAGATAATGCTACCATTACTAAGTTTAAATTACACATATCAAACTGAATTGGCTTCTGAGCACAAGAACAGAGTTTCCTTCCTGAGGAAGCTGCAATCTGTCTAGGGCATCTGATGTTCAAGTGGCTGGAGAAGGGGAGACCCTGCAGTATGAGCAACTGGAGGCTTTGTGCAGGAGACATCTGATTTTGTCTGCTCCTTTGACCACCACAGGGCAGGGCCTGGTGTGGTGAAGCAAAGAGTAAGGGTCATTCATGATTGATTTAATGATTTTGGTGATATAATGATTACTAATGATTAAATTGATTGATTTAATGATTATTCATGATCAATTGATTCCCTGTGTTAAAGTAAGTGAAATATTTTCATAACTGGATAGCTTTTCATTCATTTTCAAGGAATTAGTTTCATTCATTTAATAACCATGAGTGTGGAGGGAGATGAATCCTACTGTCACTTTTATTTATCCAACTGAAGTAAAACAACTCTCCATCTTGCACTTATGATGATTCCTGTACCCATATGTCCCACCAACGACTCTACCTATGTGGACTCACCCTCCTGGAAATCTGCAACCTCACATCTGTGCTTAAGCAATGAGATCTTGCGAAGCATCCACCTCTCCTGGCCTAGAACCTTTCCAGCCCTCATGGGTCCTTTGAAGTGCTCTTACCCCTTACTGTTTACCCCACTTTGCCAAGCAGAAGGAATATGTCTTCCTCTGAGCTCCCATGCCACAGTACACCTTTCATTATAGCAGCTTCATGCTGCCTCATGCATTCGTTCGGCCACCTTACATTCATTGTTAGCAGCTACACCTTGCCCTGCACCCACTTCATTCGATGGAGTCCACCAGCTCCTAAAGAACAGAGACTGTGATTTATCCTACATTATATACTTCCTAGACCTGGCCTGATGCCTGGCTTACCGTACGATTCCACAACTGTTTGCTGGATTAACAGCAAATTGAATACAGGAGCAGCTGTGTTTAATAAGACTGCTTTTTAAAACATAACCTCCATCAAAATAACTCGTCATTGTTTCCATTCTGTATTCCTAATATAAAGTCTCAAATAAAAGGGGGAAGCCCTTGCCACTTGGAATGCATTAGTCCCTTGGGAGAAGCCTAGGTTGTGGGGAGCTCTTACTTCCTGGTTATCACTGCCTCCTGCCCTGGGCGGCCCCAACCTTTAGCCCCTGGGGCTAACTTCTCTGCCATCCCTAGGCAGTCTTTTAGCCTCTGGGCCTGGAAGCTGGGCTGAGGCCAGCCCTGCAGGCAGTGAGGGAAGCCCACCCATTTTGCATCTGCGCAAACCAAAGTGCTAGCAGCAATATTCATCTTAATTTTCTCTTTAAACCCTTGAGTTGCATTATAGCTTCCATTGTGCTGGTGACAGACAAATGCCTTGCAATAAATCAAAGTTAGGGTGACTGATACACTAAACACCTTTGCTTAATGATGTGATTGTTTCTTATCTGCAAAGTAATGTCACTTATAGCTTTGCTATTTATAGTCAATGTAGTGTTAGACCATTTTATGCCCCTGATGCCTCTGTGGCCAGCCCATTAGCTATGATTATGGACCAAGGGGGGATACAGCCTCTGAAAGCCTAGAGACAGAAGCCTTCAGTGTTAAAGTCTTCCCTATTCATGAAAAGCCTGGCTCCTTATACTTTGTTCTCCTCTAGCTTCTTACAGGTACTGGTGAGGAAATAGGACAATGGGCAGTAATGCGCATTTGTGCATTACCTGAGCATCCTTACAACAGCAAGGTAGGTACTAAATATTAAAAAAAAATAAAATCAGGGCTGCCTCCTTCTGGTTCAGTCACCACCTCTGGAAGGTCCAGGTAGGGAGTGCATCTTTGGAAGGACTAGCTCTTATAAATAAGTCTCTGGTTGGGCTGGTCCAAACTCTGCTATGCATTCATTATTTGCTAAGCTATTTTCCCAAGCTATTCTGTTTGAAAGTAGTACCAGTGGGAAGAACAGAATCTTCCCAGGTTTCCCTGCTCTGCTCTGTCCCTGTGCTCTGAGAGTTGCTGCAACTTCAAAGGCACCAGGGTCAGGATTCTTGGGTGGTTCCCTACCCCTCTTGTCCCCCGTCCATCTGAAAAAGGTCGATGCTCCTCCTTACCCCAGGATCTGGGCTCCAACTACCCCCTAGGAGCAAGACCCAGAATCATGGCTCCTCTATGAGAAGGGGTACGAGAAGCCCATACTCTGTTCGGCATTGTAGAAATGCTATTTAAAATGCTGGATACCTGGGAAATAGCTGTGGGATTCAAAGGCATGCCAGGGTAGATCTTTCCCATGGATATCCCCCTCCCCAGATCCATGCCTTCACTTGACAAGGAGTGACTGGTAGGTAGAATTGTATCTCCTAAAAGACATGTTCAAATCCTAACAACCCTTACCTGTGAAGGTGCCTTTAACTGAAAACTGCATAGGGTCTATGCAAATGTAATCAAATTAAGATAACAATTGCATACCTAGGTTCTGAATCCTGGGACTAGTGTCTTTATACAAAGAGGGAGATTTGGGACACAGAGACTCAGAAAGGAGAATCCCATGTGAAGTAGAGATACAGTGAATACAGTCACACGAAGATGGGGCTCAGAGAAGAGATGCAGCTACAAGCTAAAGGATGCCAAGGATTTCTGGGAGCCATGAGGAACTAGAAGAGGCATGGAGCTGACTCTCCTACTGAGCCTCCAGGAGAAACCAGCACTGGCCTCCAGAACGCTAAGAAATACATGTTCTGTTGTATAAGTCACGCAGGAAGCTAATATATGGACCAAGTGACTCTTTGTGGGGCTCACTGAATAAATGTCAGAATGAACCTGTGGTTGGGAGCAGAATGGCTACCCAAGCACTGCCCACTTCTGTTGGGGTAGAGAGCTTGCTCTCAGAGGAGGATGACTTCTGAGACTCTGGGTGTGAGGACACAGGGGGATAAAACAGTCTCTGTAGATAAAAAGCCTCATGTACATCACATGCCATGTATGTATACTTATGTTGCTTGTTTATTGCCTTTAACCCCAATTCTTGTATATCATGTCATTAATTTCTCTAATGTTTCATGCAACATTGCATTCAACCCATCTAACCAGTTACATTTCCCAGAATGTGTGGAGAAGGTAGCTCCCATAGTACTTGCTGCCTTCCTTCCCTGAATCATGGCAGGTGTTGAGCTTGATACAACCATAGTACTAACCATACCTTCATCTGGGGAATCTTTTATACTTTAGTATGTGCTTTCACCCCTCTGTAAGTTAAGATGCATTTGGATTCATGGCCTCAAAATAAAATAAAAGTAACTAAATTGCAAAAGTGACAGATTGTTTTACATAGAAAGCAGATAAAAAGCAGTTCTAGAAGTAGGCAGGTCAGAAGTTTAGTGACATCCATAGGTCTTTTGGCAATCCTGGCATTGCTGCTACAAAGAAGAAAGAGAAGCCAAGCATGGCAGTGGTGTACTAGGGAGGATGAGGTAAGAGAATTGCATTGAGTTTGAAGCCAGCCTAGGCTACATAATGAGTTCAAGGTTAACCTGGAATGTATAGCAAGATTCTGACTCAAAAACAAACAAAAAAACAAACAAGAAATGGTTAAGAAAAAGAAAGAGAGCTAACCATGGTGACACGTGACTGCTTCCCAGCTACTCAGGAGGCTGAGGCAGTAGGACCACTTGAGCCTAGGAGAATGAGGCTAGCCTGGTCAACACAGGAAGATTCTATCTCAAAAACACACAAACAAGGAGAAAAGGAGGGGTGGGAGGGGGAGAAAAAGAAGGACAGGAGAGAGGGAAGAAAAGGTAGACCAAAGATGAAGGAAGGAAACTGAAGAGCTACCTTTTAGGAAGTCAGCTAACCATGACTGTTACACACATATTTCCTAGGCCACCATTTCATTATCAATACCAAACCATAAATTTTAAAATAAAATTTAGGAAAATAAAGCAGGAAACCATTAGCCACTGGATGACAGGTGCAAAAATAATTCATCATCATCAGAATTACCAAAAAGCGAACAAAGTCAAAAACCCCAGCATGGTTTCAGGTGCGGAGTTCAAGGGTAATATTTTGTTAGCTGCTACCTCTAGAAGCCAGAGGGGACCTACTGATGGACAGGAATACAAGATTCTTGGGAACATGTTAGGTTAAGTGGGGATGTCACCACGTAAAAGACCATTTATGGTAGTTTTTTATGCCTTCCTAACAAAATAAAAAATCACAAACACAATGAACTCTTACAACCTTAAACTAAATGTGATGTTTCAGAGTTCTGACACTAACAGGAACATTTTAATTAAAAAGTAAGCTGGTGAGAAGACTTGTAAAAACTCTGTGAAGTAAAAGATGTTTTAAACATGTAGAGACCCTTCGAGGGTAGAAAAAAAGAATTTTGCAGTAGTAATAGCTCTATTCCATTTTAATATTTTTGAATGTAGAGGTGTTTTTTAATCCTGTTCCAAAGAAAGCAAGATTTATCACTGATTATGTAGTGGTAACAAATGGCCAGGAAAGCGCTGTAAACACTACTCTAGCATGCATTTTATTTTTTGTTGATATCTTTCTGCTTCTAGTTGAAAATAGGAATAAATTAAATATGATTGCAGGGAATGCTTTATGCTTACTTGAGAGTACTTGCAGTTGATGTCTGTTCTGTAACAAACCTATTTTTCAAGGGGGACACTGGGGCTTGTGTTCTCTCTTCTAAGTGTCCTCAGTGCTAAGCTTATCATCAGGGCGCTTTCTGCAGTTCAGATCGAAATTAACAAGGGTTATTATGAGTTCCCCTTATTGGCTAAGAAATGCTTTCCTTTAAAAGGATGAAAGTTCTTTAGTCAAACTTTCAATGTCAGTTATCATTTTAAAAGCAGCTTGACCTGGAAGCATGCAGCTAAAATTGTGAGGACTGTTAATGACACTTTTATTGGGCACTATGCTTATGGTTCACATTTTGAGGTCTGTATGTAATTGATCTTTCTCCCCTACATGAGAAACACAGCAATAAGCTGGTTGCAGCACCACATTATAGATATAGAGAAATAATAATGATGTCACCTTGAGATTCAAAGATCGTGGAATAGTAATAGTCTCCTAGCTCATTTTTCCCAACTGTGATGACCTCTCCCATACTGAATCCTAACAGTCTCAGCATTATTTTTGAATTATTCATGCTAGCCTTTTCCCTTACTACAAAATCAAGGAAAATGAATGCATCGTGCCCTGTCAGCTCCACAGGTATTTTGGTAAAAATATAAAATAGTATTTGGTGTCACAAAAAAAGTGGGGATATAGTAATACAGTAGCATAAGTGGCATGCTTGCCTTGAACACGCGCGCACACACACACACACACACACACACAAATTTTGCTTGTAAAGAAAAAGAGCATGTTCCCTATCAATTCTGAATTGATCATAGGCTAATCATGTTTGGGTTAGTGACAGTGAGAGGTCCATAGCTTTGAATAAAATGTACATAATAGGATTAGATTCTATTGTCAATCCACTCCCCAGTTACAAATTTAGTGTGATTTTTATGATGGTCAGTCTTAGACACTGTGAAACCTAAAGCTTTTGCTTTTGAAATATCAAATCAGCATCTATTTCTTATTTTAATTCAAATTATGTAGAGATAGCAACTTGACAACTCTCCTAGTTTAGCTAGCCTAGAGAATACAGAAGCGCTACAGTTTTATTCCAGTGATGGATCTCATAAAGACCGCATGTGGGAATAAAATAAAATGCATGTAAATGTAAACTCAGGCAGGTACCCTGATCCATCTGTAGCTCATGACCTTTAAGTTCATGATGAAAAACAAATGTCAAGCTTTCAGAAGACAGGAGCATGCCTGGCTTTGCTGGGCAGTGTGCGCTGTCGCACAGACTGTATTAATTTAGTATTGCATCAATAACCTTGAAATCAGGATTTTGCACTAAAAATCCAGGTTGGTGTTTATTCAGAAACCAAAGGAAAAAGGCAACTTTATTTAAAGGGGCCTTTTGGTGGTGAGCAGGCAATTGTTGCTTACCACTCCAGGATTTTGGAGCTGCTCACCAGCTTCCATGGCAACAGATGCTGAAGACTGTGAGAACCAGAGATGTTCCTTAAAGAGTCTTTATTTTGCATATCATTCTAATTATAGGTGTGCTAGGCTCATTTGACTAAGTAGGCCACACCTTGAGAGAAGTCACCTTGAGATCAGTCAAGGCTGCCTGGACCAAAATATGGCAGATCCCTTGGGAAATGAGACAAAGCACACTTTTGTTGTGGAGCATAAGCTTGTTGCTGATTAGCAAAATGCACTATTTTTTGTGCTAAAGAAAAACATACTCAGAAAGAAGTTATTTGCTCTTGTCAGTGGACTCCAGATACAAAGCAATCTGACTACATATTGCTCAAGGCAGAACAAGTTCTCTTCCACTTCGTATTCTGATGAGAGAACCCATGAGGTCATGTCCTCATACTTGCACTGTGATAAGATTAATAACAGGTCTGGTTGAACCACATAGTATATGCAGAATCATCCAAGAATGAATTATGCTTAGCACCAATTTCATGTTAAGCATGTTCCATGATAGTCCAATTCCTTAAAATGTGGTGAAATAGGGTCAGTGGGGCAGTGAGGGATAACTGGTATCTACTACTCTGGACTTCTCACTCTAAGACACACAGAACAGAAAGAGAATCTGGGTTTCCATTTTCTTCCCCAGGATGAGAAGCCAGATTGGCCTGAGTCAGGGCTTTCTTGCCCCCAGGAAAAGTCGAATACTCCTTTTGTGACTTTCAGAATTGACTCTCAGTTCCACCCCACCTTAGCAAGAATCCTAGCAATGAGGGACAAAAGAGAGAGTTTTGTTTTCTTGGGGCTGAAGAAAGGCTGGGAATGGGAATGGATTTGGAGATGAAGGATCACTGTGGTCTGGAGGTGGGATTGCCAGATATACTATGACATGCCCAGGGAATTTTGAATTTTAGATAAACACTGCATACAATATTTGGGGCATATTTAGAGTAAAATGGTTATTTATCTGAAATTCAAATTTAACTAGGCATCCCAGATCTTTATTTGGTAAGTTTGGCAATACTAGGAAGCCCCACTAGAGGTTGAAGTGACTTGGCTGTCTGGACCCCTGGGCCTGAACCTTGGTCTACCCGAGCCAAGTCAAACCTGGCCTTTTTGGGGCAAATATTCTTCCCTACTTTAGTACCTTACTACTCCAAGTGAACTTTTGAGCAAATCCTAAAATGGTTTCCCATTCAATCTCAAGCCCAGGGCTCACTGTGGCTTAGCAGGCTGCATCTGCATTCTGGGATCAAGCATAGGAGCCTCCATGAAGAGGCTGAAGAGATAAGCAGCTCTAAGAGCCAACAGGGCTCTTTCCCAGCAACCTGCAAAGTTATAGGTCAAAATGCTCCTGTTTCCTGGGATTTAAGGCCCCATGGGTATCCGGACCAGCCTGGAGCCCTGCATATCACCCTTTCTAGTCAAAAGCCTAGAAATTCCCTGTCTGAAGACAGAGTGGTTAGATCCTTAGACTCTGTTGACTAAGTGGACTAAGTGACTCACTGGACTAAGTGACCTCAAATTTCCTTATACTCCTTTCTGCTTGCTTTTTTGATCTTACTCCCACTCGACAAACACTTTTTCCTACTTTTACTCCTTCAATATATATTTAGTAAGCATTAGCATATGTCAGTGTAGGCCCCAAAGGATAAAGTAGACAAAACTCTTTGCCCTTGTGGACTTTGTACTTAAGTGAAAATGCTCAGTAAATGTATGCAATCACTAAGTTGATTATAAAGAATTTTACAAGGCGAATGCAGCTATAGGAAAAAATTAGAGCAGGCTTAGGTGGATCAGGGGTTTAGGGAGGGACACAGGTGGGCATGTGCCATTTATTGTAGGGTAACCAGGGAGGACCTCCTGAATTTGAACAGTGTCTTGAAGATGAACGACATGGCCAATGTGCTGGAGGGAATAGTGTTCAGGTAGAGGGAACAACCAGTGTTAGAGCCCTGAGATGGGGGTGTGTCCGTCAAATTTAGGGGAACAATAGGAAAGAGAGGAGGACATGTGGTCAGGGTGGTTGCAGCCTGGAAGGAGAGAATAGCAGACTCTCTGGACAAGGGACAGAGAAAATGAAGTAGGTACAGAGATAGTTTAAGCAGATGAATTTTTATGGGGGAATTGGCTGCATAGAGAAAGGTGTGGAAATCATAATGCTGGCTCATGTTGACGAGGTAAGAATTGATATGGAAATGACCTAGACCCACAGCTCCAACAAACAGGTTTCCCTGCCATACAGAGTGAGGGGTATGAAAGAAAGAAAGGAGGCAAGGGCAATTCCCAAATATTTGTGCTAAGTCTTTGCAGACAGCTCTGCCTTGGACATATGTGGGACTAGAGCAAGTGTACAGTTGGAATACCCTCAATCTGAAGTCTAAATGTTTAGAAAGTAAAAACTGAGCTAGCAAACTGTTAAACAAAATATTGGCTATGCTCCTGCTTTCATAATGATGAAACAGAAAAATATGTGAAAAGCTCTAGTTTTTATATGACTGAGAGTTGGCAAAATATCAGTAGCTGAGCTTAATGCTTACTGCACATGTCTGGGAGTTCTATTCTTGGGCCAGCAACACTTAAATGGTAAAAAAATACATCCCTAATTCACAAATTATTATGTACTTTTTCCATAAAGTTAATTTTTGCCCCATTTTGATGTAATCTTTAATTATGTGGTAAGAGTAAGAATTTTACAAATTAGTCTTCTAGTAACATTAATGATAGAAAGGACTATCAGTGAAATTGCATTTATTTATTTGTTTTTGTACCAGGGATTGAACTCACAACCTTGTGCTTGCCAGGCAGGTGCTTATACCACTGAGATAAATCCCTGTGAAGTTGCATTTAAATGTGAATAATTGTGATTGTATTTTTGGTAAAAAATATAATTTAATTGTAAATATAAAAATAAATATAAGTGATTTCTCACATTTTTGAAAGTTATCTTGGTTGGAAAGTATTCAAAGTTAGCTGTTAATGTTCAAATTAAAAAGCAAAACACTACTTTTCATTTATATTCAATGAAAGTCAAAATACTTATTTAAGTTTTTGAAGCCTTAATTAAATCACACAAAATATTTGGATTAAATGACACTACTAAGCCAGGTACATTGGTGACAACCTGCAGCTGTACCAACTTGGGAGCTTGAGGCCAGAGAATCTCTTGAATCCAGGAGTTGAAGGACAGCCTGGGAAACATAGCAAAACC
>RJWT010035706.1:0-13412 GCA_004365215.1 Cuniculus paca | reverse complement strand
GACTGTGAGAAAGTTCTTACGTCAGTTAGAAACTCTTTGAGTTGAAGTGACAGCAACTCAACGCATTGGCTTACCAAAAAAGGGAATTTATAGCCCAAGAAATTGGGAAGGGCAGAAGTAGAGGTGACTTTAAGGACTCTAGAGACCCGAAAGTATTGTTAGGATTTTCTTTCTCTTCTTTGTCTCTCTGGCAATTTTCATTTACTCTTTTTCTCTTCGAGACTGGGGTGAGGCAGCCCGTACCTCCCAGCATATGTCATGGTAGTTTAGTGAACCAAACAAAAACTTTTTTTTTCTTAAGAGACCCCACATAAATTCCTAGGGAAGGTTTGACACTGGACTGGCTTGGTCACAGGCCCATCCCTGAACCAGTCACTGTGGACAGGGCCACGGGCGATTATGATTGGCCAAGCCTTGTCATATGACCTGGGGATGGGCGGTGCTATCCTCTGAGAGGTAGCCATATTGGAGCATTATGGAAGCATGAGAGGTTAGGTTCTGCAAGGAAAGAGTGCTGTTTTTAGAAGTCTGGACAAACAAAACCAATGAATGTTTATTCCTCTTCTTCCTTACATGGGGCCTAATTCCCTGTGCTTCTGACAACCTTCAGTCCAGAGCCAGTTTTCTTAGCTCTGTCCTCCTGGCCTGCATAACCCAGAGCTAGTTCCTCCGCTGAGTCAGCCCTACAGAAATATGAAGTCATATGACCTCCCCAGTCTGCTTTTCCCTGAGCTAAGTTCTTCTAGTTCTTCCATCTCTCTGAGTACAATGGATTTCCACCCTCCCCTTCCTCTACTTTTCGGCAGAAGGCAGCAATCTGGTTGGAAGTTGGAATGGGGCCCGGACTTGAGAATTACCAGTTGGAATGCTGATGAAAATAATGGGGGTCTTTCGTACCCCCTAGTGCCAGCCACTGATCTGGTGTTCCTTTAGTCACAAGGGGAGCTGACTGGGAGGGAGGGATGAGAAAAGAGGGGGGCAGCAAGGAGGAAAGGAGGCAAGAGAAAGAGAGAGGAAAGGGAGGCAATGAGGAGAATGGGGAGGAAGCAAGCACAGCTCTCAGGCTTTAAAAAGTACTCAGCTTGCGTGGTGCAGACTGTACATGCAGACAAAACTTGCGCTGGGGATCCATCCCCCTGGGTGATCAGGGCAAGTATCTTAGTCTACTTGGGCTACTATAACAAGTTACCATGGGCCGAGTGGCTTAGCAATAACTGTGCTTATTTCTCACAGTTTGGAGGCTGGGAAGAAGTCCAGGATCAGGTGCCAGTGCGATCAGGTTCTAGTGAAAGCCCTCTTTGGGCTGCAGACTGCTCCCAGGGGCCCCACCCTCATTACCTAACCACCTCCTTAAGCCCCGCCCTAATCCCCTTACACTGGGGATTAGGCTTCCAAATGTGTATTTGGGGAGGACATGAACATTCAGGCTGCGGCTGCAGGCTTCCAGGAAGCGGGGGCCTTGAAGGAAGAAGAGGATGGCACAGCCATGACTTGGCTTCGGAGTCCACTGCAAGATGTGCAGAGCCATCTCCGCCTAAGTGGAGAGTCGGGGGAGGGGCCCCATCCCATTCTTCCTTTTCCAGTTGGGCTGCTCTGCCCCGTAACCCTAGGCTAATGAGGAATCTTCCTGAAGTTTAAAACAATTAAGCAACAAATGGCTTCTGCTTAGTTATTTCTCTTGATGTGAATTTTAATGAGTAGCCTACTCTCCCTTCTCCTTTCCTCTCCTGTACCCTGGGTGTTATCTAGCTTTAGGGTTCCCCTGCTACAGAGCCCTGGAGGGGGGCGGGTCTGGGAATGCTGGGAGAGGGAGGTGAGAGAGAATGCAGTGGGGTCCAGGCAGCTTTTCCAGCACAGCAAGCTCTGCAAGTCAGCCTGCATTTCCCCTAAGATCTCAGCATGCCACTGAGTCCCCAGGGCAGGGGCTGTCCCCCAAGGGGAAGGGGTAAAGGGAGGGAGGACAGGAGGACAGACAGAAGTGCGGGTCAGGAAATGGTAAAAAAGCCTCAGACCTTTGCTAGGTCATAGTTGGAAAGGCTGGCGTACAACACGTAGAAAGTTAACCGAGGACAAAAGCAAGAAGTGTTTTGGGAAAGGTACGCCAGAGTTGAGAGAAAGCACCAAATAGCACAGAGGTACAGAGACAGGGACAGGGATGTGGGGTAGGAAAAATGATACTGCAGGCAGAACCCAGTTCTACAGGATGTGCTGTGTGGTTCTCGGCTGCTGAGCCCCCGCTCTGGTTCTTTCTTATCCTTCTGGAAGTGGAGCCACGATGGTCCTTGCTGGACCTTCTTCGAGGGACTCTTCTGTCCTGTGAGAGAGCCCAGGGAAAATGCATTGGAAGCTGCAGGGAGATTGGGGTTAAGATAACGAATGTGGGGGAGGCGGCAGGACACTATCTTTGGTTCCTGCTCTGACTTCCAAGTGGGAGTCCCCTAGCATGGAGCTACTGGACCTTACCCTCCACCTTTATGTCACAGGCAGTGGACAGAGGCCAGTCCCCAGCTCTGTCTCCCGTGTGGACAGCAGGGCGGCCACAGAGTCTCAGGCCTGGCCTTCCCCATCCTAAAGTGGTTGTCCTCTGAGAGCCTCACCCAGGCCTGAAAAGCCAGCGGAGACGCAGGAGGAGTTGTGGGAAGCTTTGCAGAACCTTGCCACTGAGTCCCATACTCCTGATTGTGCCTTCCAGCAAAGCTGAAAGCTTTCTTGAAAGGAAAATAAAGTCCTTAGCATCTGCTGAAGGAAGGAAAAGGGAACTGCAGAAACAAGAAAGATAGATTTTTCTGCAGGTTTCACTCTGTTGTCTCCCTTCTCTTCTCCCCTGTCAGACTGTGAGGTATGATCAAAAAATATGGTTAATATGTAGTTTTTTTTCTTTTCTTTTATGTATTGCAATAAAAGACACAGTGCCATTAATCCCCTTCACAATCCTCCACCTCACTTCAAACACGCTTGTCCCATCATCTCACTACTTTCTGAAGCAGTTCTGGAAGTGCTCTTTCGTGAGTCTTTTTACTTACTCTGTCATGGCTGCCTTGATACCCTGAATCTGCTGAACACATTTACTTCTCATGGTCATTTTGACTTTGAGAGGAGCCACAAGTGAACAAGGTGCCAGATCCAGTGAACAAGGTGGATGCAGACGCACTGCCATGCTTTTGTGAGGCTGCCTTTCTGTTGGATGGCACTCGGCAGCAGCGTTCACTGTGTTTCTGATCACACTGTGCAGAGATAGTGTACAAGCTAAAGCTAGAGGTGCTTTGTGACTGCTATTCCCATCAATGCTGGTTCACTAGGGCACACACTGCTGGCCATATTTCCTCCCTTCATCCACAGCTCCTAACTGTCATTCTGACTCAGGCACTGTTCTCACCTGTCTTACCTGATACCGGCCCCCGTCACCTGCTATTGTGTCCTGGCATCCACTTGTCCTGGTCACCTTCACTTAATGGTTGGATGGATTGGAGTCCAAGAGTAGGATCCTAGAATTTAGAGTCAGAAATATCTGAGTTTGGGTGAAACGCCATTGACTACCTGTCCAGGGTCCTGTTTTCTCATCTGTAAAATGAAAAAGATACTGGTACCTAACCAACAGGGCATGATGCAGATTTACAGAGGTGGTAAAGGTAAGCTCTGGGAAGATAGGAGGCAGCCAGTAAATGACAACCTGAAAAAAGCCACATCAAGGTCTAGAGGCTTCTCAGCTCCTTTTTCAAACAGCAAGATCACTGTAGGCAGGACCTGTGAGTAGCAGGTGGGGGAGAGGGGAGGGATTGTCCCCCAGCTGCAGGCTGCAGGAGAGAACCTCAGTCTCCCCTCCCCAGCTAAGTCTCCCACACCCCTCAGGCTACTTCTCTTTCCCAGGAGAATGCTTGAGGGAGAACTGATTTCCCAAATTCTCCCTGCAGAACCCTGACCACATCTGTTCTGGGAAAGCTTCAGCTTCTAAGTATTTCAGGCCACAGGCAAAACCTGAGCAGAGGGTCCCTCAGGGCTGTGGTCTGCATCTGTGTCCAGATTGTCCTTGGGAGTCAACACAAGCTGTCTTTTCTGAGGAGTGATCATGGCCAGGTATGGGATACTGGCATACCCACCGCAGCTTTGCCCCCATTTGGTCCACAACCCTACTGTGATGGTGCTGGTAGGGGCAGGAAAGAGGACCAAAGACGTGAGCAAACTCACGCTCAGACACGTACGTGCCAGTCCTGTGTGCAGGGAGAAACAGAAGGCCAGTACCAGAAGCCCTACCTGAGGCCTCCCAGATGCCTAATAACAGTAATTGAGCCTGTATTTACTGAGAACTTCCTGTGTGGCATACATAGGGCTAACATCTTGGCGTTCATTATTTCATCGAATCCTTTCTATGACCCCTGAAGTGGGCATTAGTATTCCTTTTACAAGAGGGACAGGAAGTCCAAGCACTAAGAAGCTCGCTGAAGATCGTACTGTCTGAGCTCACAGCCCCGTTCTCCTGTTGCCCAGCTGAATGGAGAACAGACCCAGTTTTCCAAGGGAGAGACTCACAGGGATCAGAAAATTCTCCAGGAAAATGCCCTGATTTTTGCAGGGAAGCCTGGGAAGAATCAGCCTCAATGTCACATGGGGAGATTTCTGAAAGTGCAAGTTGTTAGGTGCCATTCACTTGCTATGCACCCTTCCTCCAAATATTGATTCATGGAGGCCTGGGCCTAGGATTATGCATTTTAATGAGCTGTCTGTCTCCCATGAAAATAGCTTTCCTCTCCTTTACACAAAAGTTGCCATTCATTTATTGTAAGACCTTTTGACTCCAAATTGCTACACATAGGGTTCAGGAATTTATGTTTTCCTTCTGTTCTTTGGGTGACATCTGTCTTCCTGTCACTATGACAAAATACCTGACATAAATAGACAACTTATAGGAGGAAAGGTTTATCTGAGATAGATACAGAGAGAGAGAGAAAGAGACAGATGGTTGGACAGACAGAAAGAAGCCAGAGTAGGAGGGGCTGAGGACCCCATATAGTCCCCAAGATCATATCCCAATAACACACTGTCATCAACTGGCCCATACCTTCTGTTTCTATCACCACTCAATAATGTCATCAGATTGTGATTTCACCAGCGGCTTCAACCGATGATGGAGTTAGAACTCCCAGGAGCCAGTCACCTTCCAGAAGCCCCAGAACACACGAGACTGGGGGGGGGACATTTTAGGACTAAACAGTAACACCTGCTCAGTGGTTTGAACACATCACACTTAGTTTCTGGGTTTCCTCAAGTTAGTCCCAGGGGTCTGCATAGAAAACTCTAGTAACTCAGTCTGAAGTTTAGGAGGAGGGTGAACCAGTCCCAGCTTGTACCTGGCTTGCTCAGGCTCCTCAGTTCATTGGATTCAGTGTCACAAGAGGGGGAGAGGGGGACATCAAGTCCTCCTTGGAGAAGGTGACTCTACTAGCCCCCCTTCCCCCTGTTCCCCAGGAGAAGGCACCAACAGCTTCTGCTGAAACCTGTCCTCCCTCTGAGCTGTACCCAGGACCTTGTCCCTTGGAAGTGTGGGACTATCCCCATGGCTCCTTGCTCTCTGAGCTCCTCCCACACCATTTTGCCAGCCTTACAAAGCTCCTCTTCCAAGAATGTCTTCCCCTGGGTAATTGGACCCTCAGGCCATTGACATTTAAAGAAATGTTCTTGACCTTTTTAGCAGTTCCATAAAATCACAAAATAGAACTCTAAATATTACTTCAGCCTCTGACTTGCCTAGACCCTGGCAGAGATTCATTTTCCAGGCTAACTCAAGAAGGAGAGAAAATAGTAAAATTGCTAACAAAAAAGAGGCTCTTCTCAAACATCTCCCCTTTGGTAATCATTCCATTACAGACCACTGTTACTGCACCAGGATTGTCCACCCTGACCACCCCTACCTTCCCACCAGCTCCAGCCATGACCACCATCAACCCACTTACCATGTCACCTTAATTCATGACTACATTCAAAATGTGCAGTTTATGCTCTCAAATCTTCGCGATGCAAAAGCCCCACTCGAATTTATGTGTTTGATCCAGGTGCACAAAGACCTCTTTTCTATCTGTTTCTTCTGCCATTGATGTGGAACAAGCAACACTGGATAGACAAAGTCCGAGAACTTTGGAGAAGGACACAAGAGAGGACAGGACCTTGGGAGGAGGAGAATGAATGTGTTGAAATGTTTTGAGAAAATTGATAAAATTTGAAAGGTTAGATATTAGGTCAGGTCCACTCTTTATATTAAGATTTTGGATTGAGAGTAGAAATTTAAATTGTTTCCCCCTGTATGTTTCTAAAAGGCAGTTTTGTCATCTGAAACAGGAGTTGAAAACCACTAACTTACAAATCAAATCAATTCCTTGACTATTTTTGCATGACCCTTGAACTAAAAAGTTTGTATATTTTTAAATATTACCTTTATTGAGATACATGTTTCACAAACTACAAAAATTCACTGTTCTAAAATGTACAGTTTAGTGGTTCTTAGAATATTCACAGAGTTCTATAACCATCCCCACAATGTAATTCTGAGATATTTTCATCATCCCCATTTCCCATCTTCCCAGTCTCTAGAAACCTCTACTTTCTGTCTCTGTGAATTTCCTTTTTTGGACAGTTCGCAGGAATAAGATCATACAATATCAGACCTGTTATATCTGAATTCTTTCAGCATAATGTTTTCAAGAATTCCCCGTGTTGTAGCATGTGTCATAGTGTCCACCAGTTCAGTTCAATTCAGTTCAATTCAATCCAATTCAATTCAATTCTGACACTGATTTTCCACAATTCTTACCAGATCCACATCTATCTGCTCACCATTCTACAGCCAATGCTTAAGAGATAAGAGTTGGTGTGAAGGAAATCAATTTATTCAAAGGCAACCTGACAACATGGCTGAAAGCTTCTGTCTTCCAAACATAGACCTCGGGGAAGTTAGATATATAAAAGGACTTGGAGAGGGAGGAAAGAGAGTGTCAGGGACAAGGGACAGGAAGGCCATTTGCTGAGTGGATTCTTTGCCATTTAGGGCATTTCTTTTCTGGGGAATATCCTTGACATAACAACTGACTTCCATCTCCTAGACCAAATCTATAATTCTTCAGATAAACACATTATTTCTCTGCAAGTTAAACATAATTCCACTTTCAATTAGAAAATAAGATTTGCAGTCCTTGGCCCACACTTTATGTTATCTGAAGACCATCAGTTGTCCTGGACTCTGAAAAGCCAGAGGAGGATTACTGGTGAGGAGTCTTGGGACCAGTTTTTATTTAATTCCTTTTCCTGTAATAGTTGACTCTCGCAGTTAATATCTCAATCATTCAAAGAGTGGTTTTTTTCTTTTTTTTAATTTATAACAGTGAGCAAAGGGAAAAACAAAGAATAATTTTACAAGGGACAATTTTCTAAGTAGCACTAATCCAAAATGGAGTGGCATAAGACACAGTGGCATCGCCATTATCGCTGTTACAGAGTTCACACAGACCCTACAGGTTAAGGGCTGGTGTCACAAGGCTGCCTCCATTTTACACACCACCCACCAGTGGGGTGCCCAGGCTACTAACACCTTAATCCATCTGATTGCAAATGTAGGGGTTCCAATACTCCCCTCAATTTCATTGATTTGCTAGAATGACTCACAGAACTCAGAAAATTGCTTTCACTTACTGGCTTATTATAATGGATATAACTGAACTGCTAAAAGGAAGCAATGCATAAGGCAAGGTTGGGGGTGGGGTTCAAAGTTCCCCTCTTCTCTCTGGGCACCCCATCCTTCCAGCACCTCTACGTGCTCATCAACCTGGAAATTCTGAGTTCTCTGTTTATGAGTTTTTACAAATGAATCGCCAGCTCCCTTCCCCCATAGGAAGAGGGAAAAGGGAGAAGGTGCTGAGATTTTTCTACTCTCTAATCACATGATTTTATGTTTTTTGAGGACCAATCCTCACCCTGAATCTATTTTGAATAATCTCATTAGCATAAATTCAAATGTGGTGAAGGGGATTGTTAATGAATAGGGAAAGGCATTCTTATCAGGAAATTCCAAGGGTTTTAGGACCTTTTTGGGGGACAAAGACCAAAACACTTTTTTCACTAAAATGATCATATTTTAAAATTCATAAATTTATTCATACGTTGATAGACAATTGGGTTGTTTCTGTTTTTTGGCTAATAAAATAATGCTACTATGAATATAAACATTGTGTAAATTTTTGCGTGGACAGGTTTCCAGTTTTTTTGGGTACATACTTAGGAGTGGAATTGCTGTATGTATTTTACTTTTTGAGGAACTGCCAAATTATTTTCCAAAGAGGCCATACCTTCGCCCTGCCTCCAGTAATGTGTGATGGTTTCTGTATCTCTCTATCCTTGTCAATACTTGTTATTGTCTGCCTTTCTCATTTTAGATATCCTAGTGCCTATCAAGTGGTATCCCATTGTGATGAATATTTCTAAAGATTGTAAAGACAAACAAACAAACAAATGCAATGAATAACATCAGAGACTTAGATGCCATATGTGTCCTCCAAAATTTCAAATATTTAACTTGTGATTCTTTATAGAAAAAATTTGCCAAACATTGGTCTGAAGTATTCTAAATTATCTACTTAAACCAAAGGACAAAATAAAAATCACAGCAAGTGACTATCAAAAGTTTACATCTAAATTATTTAGACATTTATATTGATTGGATGGGATTTTAATTTATTTCTTAAAAATTAAATTATATGAAGCTTTTTTATTAAAAATGATTACAATTTTAGCAGTAATAGTCTATGAACAGTAGTTGCCAACATCATACTTCAGGGATATTACATCTAGATCTAGCCTATTACAAATTGAAGAATAAAATGAATTGTTTAATTTTGCAAAACATCCCTCAGTTACCACATACAATTATAGCAGATACTTTGAGAATTCACAAGTGTCTCCAGAACCATGAACTAGAATACAAAGAGAAGCAAGAAAATGGTCTTTTGACACTACTGGGACAGACACTTCATTATGCGGTAATCTATTGCATTCACGTTCTCTGAGAGGAAGGGTTTGACAAGTTAATTAATTTGCCTTTCTCTACTTGAGGGCTTCTGCTGCAAAAATCTGCAGGCTCTGACCACTGGACCCATCTCAAACCTTAGGAACCACACGACTCTCCAGTCTACTAAGTAGTTGAGTGTAGACACCTTTTACCCAGACATCTGGGGTAAGAAGGGGGAGGAATAATTCTCTGGGGCCTGAATGGTATTAGTTACAAAGCAGATGTTGGGGGTGGGTTGTTGGTACCAGGCCTGGGCACCATATCCAGGGTGCTAGAGGTGCCCACATGTTCCTTAAGAACTTAATTTTTTCGTTTCAGAAATATATGGAAAACTCTAAGCATGGAGTCTAGCTCAGATCTGAAAGTTATACTATGTTGTTGTATTAGAAGATATTGAGGGATTATTATTAATTTTTAAAGATGTGATAATGGTATTGTGGTAATTTTTAAAAGTCATCTGCTAACACTGAAGTATTTATGGATGAAATAAAGCGATGTCTGGGATTCGTTTTATAACACTGCAGCAAAAAAAAGTATCAGGGAGATTTATGAGATCAGATTGGCAAGTATTAATATTCATAATTGCTGAAGCCAGGTGATGATATATGAGGGTTCATTTTATCATTTTCCCCACTTTTTATGTGTTTGAAATGTTTCATAATACAAAGTTAAAAATAATGAAATGGAAAAGGACAGGAGGATTTGGGAGATGGGGAGACAGGGAGCAAATGAGAAGAGGGTCCAGAGGTGTCCCCTGAGTCCCGGGCAGGCAGCCACATGCTTCTCCTGAGATCAAGGAGAAAGATAGGACAGCGGAAAGGAGCAGGGCCCCGGATGCAAGAACCTTTTCTACCAGCTTGCTGCAGAAAATCGGGACAATATCATTTGGATCCAAAATCAAGGTCTAATTAACTTTCTCCAGGATTCCAGTTGTGCACCAGCTGACGGCATGGCTGCTCTTACGTGGCTATTTCATCCGTCTCCCTACCTGAGATGACAAGCAAGTCCTTGAGACAGAGGCCAGACCTCCGTGATGGCTGTTTTCCATATCCCTTTTAAAACTAGGAGATAGTTCAGGCAGCTACAGAAGAATATAACAATAGTTTAACAAACATCCATGTACCTGCCATTTCAGCTTTTCAGATCTTAACGTTTTTACCATGCTTGCTTTAGACAGTTGTTTTGGACTTGGGGATTGAACTCAGGGCCTTTGTACTGTGTTATAGTCTCAGCCCTTTGTTTAGTTTTTATTTTGAGACAGTCTCAGTAAGTCACCAAGTTGACCCGACTGGGCTGAATTTGCAATCCTCCTGCCTCAGCCTCCCAGAGTGCTGGGACTATAGGCATGTACCATGCCCATTTCTTTTTTATAAATTAAAGTAAAATAATAAAAGCACAGTGGAAGCCTTCAATTTTCTTCCATTTTTCCTCAGAGGTAATCCCAAGAGCTGGGATTTGGTGTTGATCATTCCTACCTAAACTCCATATGTATGTAACTATACATAACATATAATGCAATGGTGCATATTTTAAAACTTTATTTGAATTATATTGTCCTTAAGTGTCTTTCTGCAGTTTGCTTTTTTCACTCAGTTTTCAAGATTTATGTGTTGATCTTGATTGTATCACACTTTATGCATCTATTCATTCTTCTGTTGATGGACATTTGGGTTAGTTTCAATATTTTTCTACTACAAACTATACTGAAATGACAATTTTGTACCTTTTTTCTCCTACAAAGGTTTCAGCTTAGCTGCTAGCAGAGTAATTTTTGATTTGTATATGTCTTCCATTGAATAGCTTTTCTCCAAGAGTTCCTGTCACACCACCATTCTTGATTTTTTTTTTTACTAATCTGTTAAGTGTGAAATAGTATATCATGTTTTCTTAGTTGTGCATATTTCTGATTACTTATGAGGTTATGTACTTTTCCCCTTTTATTAACCACTTACATTTTCCTTTTTTATGAATTAATCGTGTGACTATTTTTTTCTGCTTTGCATTTTTGGTTGGTCTCTTTCTCAATGATTTGTAGCAGTCCTTGACATACTATGTACTGATCCTTTGAGTTTTGTGCATTTTATAGATTGTCTCCAAGACAATAATTTGATCTCTTAACTTTTTTGCACAAAGTTTTATTTTTAATGTAGTTGAATTTATGTACCTTCATTATGGTTGATGCTTTTCCCCTTAAGATGTATGTCCTTTCCTACTGCAAGGTCATATAAATATTCTCTTATACTTTCCTCTAAAGTTTTTATACGTTTATCTCTCACAGTGAAATCTTTAGTTCATCTGGAATTTAGTTTTGTATATCTGAATGACAGATCTAATTTTTTACATATGAATAATGAATGTTCCAGCATTACTTAGTACTGATTCAGAATTCGACCGCTTTCGTATAGCTGGTATCTCTATAGGCGCACATACACAAGCTCTCTATCCTATTAGGCTTTTCTCTTTTGTCAATACTTAGCTCACTCTGTGAGCCACCAAAGCTTTCTGTGAAATTTTGGTATCTGGTTGGGGGTCTGCCCTCTCAGCATCCTATTCAACATTTTCTTGGGTGTTACTGATACTTCACTCTTCCCTATAAATGTTAGCATCAGCTTGTTCATTTTCACAGAAAATCCTATAGCTCAAAAAATATCGCTTTTATATATTAACCTGGGAGTAGCTTCTGTCCTTACATATCTCCACATTTATTTAGTGGAGATTTATTTAGTTACTTTTAAAAATATTTCAAGCTTGTGTCATTTTGTCCATTAAATTTTCTCCCTGAGTGTTTTGGTAAGGTTCATTCTTTGTTACTTTCTAGTTTTGTTATGGTTTGTTGTTTTGACCATATTTCATTTAAAAATTGTATTTTAGAAATATTTATTGCTGCTGTCTATGAGTGCCATTGATATTTTCACCTTCTCCTACTCTTAGCTTTAATAATGTTACTATATTTTATTTTGACTTTCTATGCAAATAATATTCTATATGTATTGATGGCTTCATTTATTTCCGATATTTTTTGACATCTTTGTACTATTAGTTTATGCTTTAATAATAGAATCAGTTGCATGTTTTTTTTTTCCTTTTCAATGTCTTTTTTCCCCCCATCCTTAATATGACCCTCATTACCTTATTGAAAAGCAGTGCTAGCAAATGGCCTCCTTGCTTTATTCCAGACTTTTAAGGGAATACTTTAAAGGGCTGAGGAAAATGTTCCCTCCTCCTGTTCTTATTGACCTAATCACTTTTTAAATTCTCTTCAGCCTGCTTTTTCTGTAGCTCTTAAGAAGGTCTCCCCTGTGTTGATCCTCCAGGTTTCAGCAGGGCTTGCGTGAGGGCTCGATTGTTCTAGAGAGGACACAGCAGGAGGCCGTCACCACTGCCGAAACAGGGTGCATTGCCTCTGTCCCCAGCTGGGATTCATGATGCTGCAGAGTAGGTCCCAGTGAGGCAGTGTCCTCCCTCAGGCTTTAAGGCTACTTTCTACTTAGCCAGCCTCCCTCATGGGCAAATTTCTCAGAGCACCAGTCTTACAAGCAGAAGACCCTCATCTGGGACTTTTCCTGCAAGCAGAGGACCCCTCTGTGTCACAGTAGCACCTACCTTTGAGAAGTTGGGGGCAACTGAGTTGGAGGAAGACCAAAATGGCACAGGAGGCTGGGGTCAGTAGATACAGTCACTGTGATGGCAAATCCATAGCCCAGGAAGAACAGCAGAGCAGGAGATGGGAGGAACTGGCAGTGGACAGCAGAAGATGCAAAAAGAAACATATTAATAAGGACCAGGTCCCAGGTAACCCCTGGATCCAAGCATGACCTAGCAGTGAGGAAAAGGACTTCATAGCACTGCCATAGAGGTATTCAGAACTTTGTATATTAAAGGGTGCTGAACTATGCTCAGAGCTGATCTTTCACCTACAAAATAATGCAAAATTCCACCTGAGGGATTGTGGCTGCCATTCATGCTTACTGTATGCAAAGATATTTCCTTTGCTCACCTACAGCACAGCCTAGTACACAAAGGCATTCTACCTTTCCATACTAAATGAGTTTTTGTTCGAATGCAACCCACACAGTTAGCACAGAACCTGGCACACCGTGATATGGGAGCTGTCGTGGCAGCTCTGGGTGCTGGTTGGGGAGATGCTGGGTGAACGAGCCCTTCGCAGACTCAGACAGGGTAGGTCTCCCTGACCAAGCCTGCAACAGCAGAGCAACTCTGACCTCCCCTTCCCTGACCTCTGTGTGCACCTTCTCTGAAGCGTGATGGAGCCAGACAAGAGAAGAGTGACTGGAGCATGTCAACTCACAGCCAGCCCCCAGCGCATCCTCATCTGCTTGTTTCACTAAGAGGCACACGTGGC
>RJWT010035705.1:0-13417 GCA_004365215.1 Cuniculus paca | reverse complement strand
GTTCTTTCTCATCTCCTTTCTATTACATGCATGAGTTGGGCATGTGAAGGGGATTCACACACAAATACAGCTGGGACCACACACAACCTCCATTTACCCCCCTCACACTAACTCTCTGGGACCCAAGTAACCCTGTTCTACCCGGGCCTTGTTTTGGCTTCTGCCAAGGATGAGAAGACACAGTCTTTGTCTGTCCATGTCAGGTCGTGTCCCTGTCCAGAAAGCCCCCAGATCCACCCATTTTGCAGCATGACAAGAGCTGATTTTCTTGTGGTTCAGGCTTTGACCTTCTTTACTGAGGATGTGAAAAGATGACAGGCCTCTTTGGGTGTTAGCTAAAGTTCTAACTATGTGGTAAATGATGTATTCTAAACAACAGAATTCAGTATGTGTGCGGAAACGTCCAGGCTGCACCAGGATGTGGGACGCACCACGTGCAACTCCAGGCCATGAGGAAAATCACAGCCAGCGCGGTGCCCCCTAAGGTGCCGCACGCAAGCGCACGTCATGCTAACCACCGTTCTCTCTGGTGGAAGCACAGCTGGGCCCTGGCTTGGATGTGGCTCCTCGCTTCTGGCGGTCTGCTGCGATGAGCACACACTACTTTAGCCGTCAGACTGTTCTGTTTAATTTTAGAAAAAATGAAACCAGGTCTGTAAGATAAAAGTCTAATTCTTTTCTGAGCTTTGGCTGGACCAGTGATGTTTGAATTACATTTGGAGGCAGCAAACGTCACTGAACCCCAGGAATTGTTATGGTTTTGAAATCATTGCTGAGCGCACCTCAGAAACGCGCCTGAGTAGGGCTGTGCATTACAGGCGAGCTTCTGGGAGCCACCAAACTTTGCTGCTGTTACCTTTACTTAACATCAGGGAACAAGGCACTTGCTCAAAAGAGAGGAACTCCGGCACTGCGTTTATTTCCCCTTGGCCAAATGCAGGCCTCTGTTCTATGAAAGGAAGACAAGCAGCTCACCTAATCGGGCTTTTCTTTGCTAATCAAACCTCTCATGAACAATTCATCAGATCAGAAGTTCACGGGCCATTGTTGTCGCGTCCATGAGACGCCCGGGCCTCAGAGGCTGAAACAGAGCGACCCGCTCGGGTGATAAATAATTTCCAGCGACGACTCGCCTTACCACCGCTGCCTGTGCCCAGGTCACCAGCCTGGCCGTGATCCCCACCCTGACCACAGTGGCCACACAGCTGCCCTTTTGACAAGGACAGAGGTGGCCTCCTTATCAGACGTGCTCATTTAAGCTTGTAATCTAAGATGTGTGAAATCCCATCTTGGGGAACAGAAGCTGCCAGTCTCTGCCTGCGCCTGGCCCTCTGGCAGCCCTGGGCTCCTTCAGGCGGAAAGGGGAGCCAGTACTCACACAGAGGTGGCCAGCATGAGGGTCCTGGGGGGTTGGCCATCTGCTTGAGAGAGAGCCTGGTAAGGTGGCCCATCCTGACCCCGCAGGGATGCTGATACTCCTGCCCGTGTCATAGTGGTCCTTTGTGGCTTGCTCTCTGCAGTAAGGAGAGAAAAGCTCCCTCAAGGCTGGAGTCTAAAGGCCACAGCATCAGAGGAGGTCACTCTGTCCCACTCTCACCACCGAGCATTATGAGACTCACTGTTCAAGAACCCGGGCGTGGTGGCACATACCTGCAATCCCAGCGCCGGGGGGCCGAGGCCAGAGGGTCACTGTGAGTTCACAGCCAGCTCAGACTACATAAGGAGCTCAAGGCCAGCCTGAGCTACCCAGGCCCTGTCTCAAAAGCAAACCAACAAAACTAAGGTAGAATAATAAAACTTCAAATTAGTGTAAGCAGCATAAACACTTGGTACTAAAATTCCAGAAAATGAACACGAAGTCAGGTTTATTGTTGGGTCTTAGCCCTGGGCCTAATTTATAGCTCACCTTTTTGGGTGACTGGAGGACAGGACCCATCAGCTAACTCTGTGTTTTCCAAGCAGCCTTCTCTGAAGGTAGAGAGTCTATGAAAATGAACAGTGTTTGAATGGAATTGAATGTGGACAGTCAGCCGGCCAGGGCCAGCAGGGTCCTTCAGGAGACCAGGGGTCACTCTGCCTCTGCTGGGGGACCAGGCACGTCTCAGACATACTTCTCCCTGTGGCAGGGAAAGCTCCTTGCTTTGGTTACTTTTCTCTCATTGCTGAGACAAAATACCTGACACCCAAAGTGAAGGAAGGAGAGGTTTATTTCTTACTGTTTTGGGTGTTTCAGTCCATACTCAGCTGGCTCCAAGGCGGGGTGGTGTGGCTGGGGTCAGCCATTCATGCAAGTGACAAGAGCAAACCACACAAAAAGGGGAGAAACACACCTCCTTTCCCACCTTACGTTGTATGTCGGCTCCACCCCTGGGCAAGTGCAGAACTCACACCGCCAATCCCAGCACTAGACAATGAGTCAACCAAAACACTAGATTCAGCCGCTTCCATGACTGCATGAGGCTTTGAGGGAGTCACCCACAAACCGTAACACTCCTCCAAAAGCCCAGATAGCTCTCCTGTTCTCGTCTGCTTCTATCGATAAGAAGAACTGGAGGTTTTAAGAATCAAATACAGTGTGGGGTTGCTAACTGAATGTCTTCACCTGCCTGAAAATCAAAGCGTCTGCCTTGATGTGGAGCAGGATCCTACACTCCAGTGAAAAGTAAAGTCCCCAGCACACATCTGTTTGCCAAAAGCCAAGTTAAGCCTGCATGGCTGGCCCCGTCTCTCTCCAGTGTGAGGAGTGAGTCCAAATCTAGCCCATCAACCTTTCTCTCAGGGCCCCAGGGTCCCTGTGGTCCAGAGCTCTGCCAGGGCAGAGCCCGGCTCACTGGTGTCAGGCAGGGTGGCTCCTGGCAGTGCCTGGTGCCCAGCAAAAGCTCCTCACTCTCCTGGGCACTTTGGTGCCAGCTCTTAGCCAGCGTCTGGGGCCTCTCCTACCCACAGCATGTGGGAGCTTTGTCACAGGGTGGCCGGTGACCTCCACGCCTTCCCACCTGCAGCTTTGGGTCAACTTCACTGGCTTTGTGACTTTGAAAGAAGTGGATCTTTGATCATCTTTGAAAGGCAGGGCTTTTGGCCGGCCCCTGCCACAGGAAGGCTGCTTCTCACAGGCAGCCAGTGTGGCAGAGAGAACCAGCAGATCCACCTCCACCTGCTGGCTCTGCCACAGGAAGGTGCTTCCTGTGGGACAGGGACACGCAGCCAGGTAAGCCCCATGCACCCACAGAACACCATTGGAGGCCCTTGCTTCCTTCAGGCAGCCATCACCCACAGGGAGAATCAGGCAAACACCCCATGTGCCTGCCACCATTGCAGGAGTCCCAGTGTAGACATGCAGGTTGAGAGAAGCAGCCCCTCCATCATGCACCCCTGGCCACTGGGGAAGCCCCAGTGTGGCTGCACAGGTCTGTAGAAGGTCACCTCACACCCTGATACCTCCCTGTAAACCTGGGGTCAGAGGAACCCAGGTGCCTGTCCCATTCTGCTTTACCATGGAGTGGCAGCCATTGTGGGAAGTGCCTGGGACCCTACAACCAGCTTGCTAGGAGGAACCCAGGAGAATGACAAGAGGAAGGAGCAAAAGGCAATCTCAGGCCTCCAGGTCACAGAGAACAAATCTGGGAGATACAGTCATGGAAGAAAATGGAAGTCATATACCTGAAATCTCCGAGAGGATAACAACAGAAATAAAGAAACAACTTCATAAGACTGTAAAAGTAATCAGATCAGAAATAATATCTCAGGTGAAAGAAGAAAGGAAAAACATAATGAAAGAATTCCTAAACATATCTAAAGAAGACTTAAATAAAAAAGAAAAGCATAAGAAAATGATGGAAACCTTGAATGAACAATATAGAAAAGAATTACAAGGCATGAAACAGATTCAAAAAGATATCTAGGAAATTAAAAAGTCAGTCAAAAGCTGGCAAAAACCACTTGAAAGAGACTGAAGATAGACTTTCAGACCTTGAAGACAGGATTGCATCTAGCGATTGTGAAAGAAAACGTCTTTTAAAAATTACAAGGAACCAGGAAATAACAATTCAACAGCTGCAAGACGATGCAAAGAGAAATAATTTAAGAGTGATAGGTATCAATGAAGAAGCAGGGATCAATGCAAATGAAAAAAAAACTTCCCAAACATGGGAAAAAGTTCTGGTATACAGATAACTGAGGCATACAGAACTCCAACTAGCCATAATCAAAATAAATCTAAACCTAGACATGTAATAATCAAGATCTCAGAAATGCAGCACAAGAACAGAATATTAAAAGCTGTTAGAGAAAAGAAACAGATCACCTATAAAGGAAAACCCATCAGAATCATGACAGACTTCTCAACACAAACCATCAAGTCAAGAAGAGCTTGGAGTGAAATATTTCAAGTCCTGAAAGAAAACAACTTCCAGCCCAGATTGTTGTACTCTGCAAAACTATCTTTCAAAATTGATGGAAAAATAAGATACTTCCATGATAAAGAACAACTGAAGGAGTTCATGACCACCAAACCAACCCTACAGAGAGAGATAAAGATGACCATGGTTCCAGGAACAGCAGCAGAGGAGGATCACCAAACAAGACAGGCAATTGAACGAAGACAAAAGCAGAGGGCCAACGGCAGGAGGACAGCATGGCAGAGATGAACCAATGTATGCTGGTTGTAGCCATTAATGTAGTTGGCCTCAATTCAGCAATAAAAAGAAACAGGGAGAGTGGACCAAGAAACAAGATCCATCAATATACTGTATATAAGAAGCACATTTAACTCAAAAGGAAATTCGTAGACTGAAAATCAAAGGGGAGAAAACAACTGTTGAATGCTACAGGAGACCAGAATAAAGCAAGGGCAACTTGCCCATCAACCACAGAATGGGTAAGAAAGATATGATATTTTCATACAATGGAAAGCTACCCAGCTATAAAGTAGGATAATCTAGAGGTTCTTGCAGGTAAATGGATGCAACTGGAGATCGTGTTCATGGATGAAATGCTTTGAACTCATACAGGTGAACACTAGCATAAAAAACAGAAGGAGTTAGTGGCATCCAAAACACAGTAGATATTATGAAAGTGATAGCGAAGGAAACACCTAGGAGGAGAAAGTGGTAACCAATGTTAATTTCTTATTGTCTTGTCTTGAACTCTTGCAATGTTTTCACAATTGTGTTAGGTTTGTTTCTGTTCTGTCTTGTTTTGTTAGGTTTTACTGTGTCTGATGGTATGGGCAGCAATTTTGAACATAATGGGATGTATTATGATAATCATGGCTGGTTTCCTATTATCTCATTCTGAAGTACTATAATGCTTTCATTCTTTTGCTTAATCAGTTTTATTCTGTTTTGTTTTGTTTGATTTTGTTGTGTGTGATAGTGTGAATAGCTATTTTTAAGAAAAAGAGACATTATAGTAACCATTGTTCATTTTCTCTTTTCTGGTTTTGAAATCCTGTAATGCTTTCATTGTTTTGTTTTGATTGGTTTTATACTATTTTGTTTTGTTTAATTGTATTGTGTGTGCAGGTATGGACAACTATTTTGAAGAAAACAAGAGACATTATGGTAGCCCACTTTTGATTTCCTGTTGTCTTATTGTGAAGTCCTGTGTTGTTTGCATTGTTCTGTTGTGATTTGCTTTGTTCTGTTCTGTTTTTTGTTTTATCCTCTTTAAAATAAAAAGAAAGAAAGGTAGAGCTTTCTGGAGCGCTGCTAGATGCAGAGATCAACCAACCAACCTTCCAACTGACAGCCCTGGCACACCCAGAGCAGCCTCCAGTCCCTCCACCTGGGGTGTTCCCTGTGAACACCTCAGTGCTGTGACCCAAACCCCAGGCTCAGCCCAAATCAAAGTCAGCATGAGTCTCAGCACGTGCAGAACCAGAGCCCGAGCCAGTGGGGGAGGGCGGGAGAGCGGGGAAGGGAAGGGCTTGAGGCCTCCAGAGCTGAGAGAAGTCGCCTGGTCCCTGCTTTTGGAGGGGGTCCTGACTGAGCATGGGTTGGGGCACTGTGGGGAACAAGACAAGGGGGCTGCAAGGTGGGAGCCCCTTGGGGAGCAGCAGGACCACCAAGCGTGGCCCAAGGGAGCAGGAGGAGGAGGTCACGTGGTACAGCATTCTTGGCATTGGCTCTTACAGGCAGGCAGCAGGGTGGGCAGACAGCAGGGCCAGCAGAGCCAGAGGCCGGAGGTGCTGAGCTGGGACTCGGCAGTGGGAGTTGGCTTCTTGTCACCTGCACATCATGACAGGCGCTTCCACGGGCACGGGGACTCCGCCACTGCTACATGGATCCCGAGTGAACAGCTGCCCGTGTCCCTCCCCTTGTGTTGGGGGGCAGGCACCTGTGAGGTGGGACACTATGTTTGGAGGGGAGTCTGGGCCACAGTCCTCGGAGGGTGACTACAGTCCTGAGTGACACCCTGGCTGACCGTCCCCCTGGGGGCCTGGCGGAGGTCGGGTGTCCCATCCCCATGGGTCAGGTCTGTGGCAGCAAGGGCTGCTGGGAAGGGTGGCTGTGGGCACAGGCACAGACTGCTGGTCCCCGGGGCTTCTCAGCATGAGGAAGCGCATGATCCTGGCTCTTACCAGTGACCTTCACCTCAGGAAGTGGTTTGTCATGTTCAAACAGCTCTATTTCCAGTGTTCACTTCAGTTCACAAGCATTTACATCAGCTAACTTGTGCAGGGCATCGAAGGCCCTGGGGCGCACACAGGACTGGGCACAGGGGTGCAGGGAGGTCTCAGCCAGAAGGAGGCACGCACCAGGGCATCCCTCGGGCTGGGCATCCCGCCCTGGGCCGTGGAGACACAGTAGGGAGCAAACTCCAGGGTGCAGGATGGACCTTGTCCACCCCTTCCAGCCCTGGCAGGTGGACTCAGGACCATGGGACTGTCTGCTCACAGGAGAGTCAGATGCTGTGGGGTGGACTCCAGAAAAGAGACCTTGCACCAACCCCAGAAATGCTGGGGCCAGCCAGGGGCGCAGGGAGGAGGAGGAGGAAGAAGAGATGGAGACGGAGGAGAAGGACGGAGCCACTGACCCACAGGAAGTGGAGAGTGGGACGACTCGCAGGGCAGGGAAGCGCACACGGAAAGCACCTTGGGGACAGTTGGGTGTGGATCTTCCAGCACAGGACACTTTCTTGGGGCATCCGAATGGGAACTGTTACAAGGGACAATGACTGTCACAATGCTGGGCGTTGGAGAGACCCACAGCCCACAAAGAGTCCCACTTCTGGGAGAGGGGTTAGGAAGAGCAGCTTCCCTGCCAACAGTGGCCCAAGGGTGCCCTGGAGTAGGGGGGCTGAGCACAGAGGGAGGGGCACGTGAGGAGCCGCGAGCAGAGAGAGGCTGCCAGGCTCTCTCCCTTAGAGGGGCGGAAGGCGGGGGTTAAAGGAGCTGGGAGCTCTGCAGGAACTGGGGGTGCTGAGCCACTGTAGAGGGGCACAGGGGATGGAGACGCTGATTTAGACTTTGGAGGTCACCTGTGCTCAATTTCAGGGTGACCCGCGAAAGCAGGCACGTAGAATGCATAGCTGACGTAACCAGCGGGAAGGAGTGAGGAAGGCAGCAAGACAAGAGAAGAGAAACGGGAAGAGCAGGGAAACGCATGGGCAATCACAACCACAGGACAAGACTGAGGGACTGAATCCAGCCACGATAAGGAGTCGGGGATGCGAGCAGAAAGTATGGTGAGTGCTGGAGCAGGAATCTCTAAACTCCACTGTGGTAGAAGACACACAGGCGTGAATGCCCCTGCATTCAAACACATTTGTCCCGCCGTTCTTGTCACTTCCTGAAGCAGCTCTGGAAGTAGCTTCCCTTGATGTCTTGAATCCATTCAAAACACTTAAGGAATTAGTGTCAGATAAAACCCTCGTGCTGTGTCTGCACCCACAGCGTTCACCCGATCGGGCACGGTGCGACTTCTGGCTCCTCCCCGAGGTCAAAATGACCATGAAAGGGAAACGTTTGATCGAAGGACGAGACAGCCATGAAGCCCCCCGAGAGGAGGTGAGGGCTCCCCACGCTCAGAAGGACAGGCCACTGAGCAGACAGCCTGGGGCAGGAGCTGGAGGCAGCCAGCAGACAGACCACACGGTCAGCAGGTCAGCAGAAACGGAGGTGGGAGGACATGGCCAGGCTTCCAGGCACCAGAGGAGGACTGCACTCTGCAGCCTCCGCCATGAACGCAGCCTCTGTGCCCAAGGCCAGCTCGGCCTAAACAATACGGACCTCGTTCTTGGAAGCCAGGGGCATCACACAGTTCCCAGCATGGGAGAGGGCCCTGGCATCCTGCACCAGACTCGCCAAAGTCACCAGAGGTCATGGAGGTGCAGGACGGGGCAGGAAGGGGACCTTAGCCGCTGACCAGGAGGTGGAGGACTCCCGGGAGCCCAGATGCATGACGCTGACAGAGGAGGCTTGGGACAGAAGGAAGACAAGCAGGGTGCAGGTGTGGGCGGGAGGGGGTTCCCAGGGCGGGGACCATCCGGGGGTGGATGCTGTGTGTCCACGGGGACAAGGGGATCCCGGATCCCCCTCCCTCCTCTGCAGACCCTTCCCAAGGCTGCTCGCAGAGCCTGGTGCCACTGTGCACACAGGTGGACACTTGCCCAGGGCTGTTCCAGCAGGATCTTGCCTGTAGGGCCGACGCCTGTGACCACACTGGACACCACCTGGGTCTTCAGAGCCTGGAAGCCAAGGTTCCGCTCCTCCATGCTGTCAGGCGTGATGGCTCTCAGTTTCCAGGAGAGACCCAGGCTGCTGTCCCTCACACTGTCCCCTGCGTGCCCCACCCGAGTCTGTGAGTGGCCTCCATCAGCCCCTAGCTCCTGTCCCCCAGTGAGCTTCGCTGTCCCAACCTGGGCTCCATGGGCACCACAGCCCTCCCGCCAGTGCCACCCTTCCTGGGGTGAAGGCTCCCAGCTCAATGTGAGACCCAAGGGACCCATCGGGGTGGCGGGGAGCGCTTGGGGTGTTTGTCAGTGGTGCTGTCTTTGCAGTCTGCTTGCTGCTAACTCTCACTGTTAGGTGGAAGACAGAGCGAGCGGCTGTTCTTGGCCCGTGAACACGGGGCCTGGGTGTATGCAGGGCTCACAGGTCGAGAGTGAGGGGCCCACACTCACCGGGATGCCTGTGCTTCGCTCTGGAAAGCTGGACAGACAGCACTTAGCTGGCGCTGGGGTGACCCGGCAGGCTCTGTGCTGAGAGGGTGCCACTGTGGTGACACGGCACCAGAGTGACCCACGTGTCACGCTGCTATCACCACATCTGCATCTGAGCCACCCCCAGGCAGGCCCGTGCCGTGTGCAAAGTGACCCATGATGGAAGAGACAGGGTGTGGCGATCACAGCCTTCTCTAGGCAGCTTCTGGACCTGGAAGTCTCCACCAGTTCAAATCACAGCGCAGGTGCTACAAGCATCGGCGAGAAGCCTTTTCCTGAAGGCACAGTGGTGACCTCCGTGTGATCACCCTCTTCCTTCCAGCAGGACAGGAGGATGCTAGAAAGTCTATGCCAGCGGGATGAAGGATCTGTGCTAGTAGGTTGAGGGTTCTACAGTGGAGCCAAGAAGCAACGCTCAAATAAGAACCAGGGCTCCCGGAAAGCACCACAGCCATCCTCAGCGACAATGAGGTCCTGCGCTCCTCCGACAATGAGAACAGTCGAGTACATGCCAGGAAGCCAGTGTGACTTCTGGAATTTAAACAGCAACCATCTTCCCCTCCGGAGCCAGGAAGCGATGCTCAACACAAAGACCAGAACTCCCCAAAGTGAACCGCAGCCACTCTCAGCAACAAGGTCCTGAGCTCCTCCCATGATAAAGGCCAAAGTCATACTGGGGAGCCAGCCTGACGAGCTCCTCCAGGAGAACCAACGGCTCCAAACAGCAGCACTCAGGAGAACCCACAACTCCACCGCTCTTCCTCTCCACATCCTTTTAATGCTGGTAATCTTCCTCGGGGGGCCATCTACACTCAGCACCATGCTGATTTAATTCAGCTGGTGTGAAGTTGCCCACCAGTTTTAATCCATAACAGTCCCATGCAAGTCCACACCAGAGGTGGGTGGGTCTGTGACAGGAAGCTGAAGAGTGAACACTGGAAGCCAGGAGACGATGTCCAAGCTGAGGGCGAAGACTGGAGCTCCTCCAAAGAACGGAACTCATCAGTCCTTCCTCCTTCCCCTTTATACCACCCAGGAGATGAGCTGCCCCGGGGCGGGACTTCTACACCCTATGGTGTAGAATTGCTGAGCCGAATTAAACTTCTAAATGTCTCAAGTTGACACCGTTCATCAACCACTAAGGAGGACCACACTATGGACAATTTAAAGAGCAAAACAAAGAACCATTTAAGGAGCAGGGGGACAACTCTGTAGGAATGGAAGGTGATCTGGAGAAGCGGGGAGAGGAGAGCATGATGAGAAGGTGTGTGGGGGGTGACAGCGACCCAGGTGAGGACGCATTGGTGCCAAGCCCCAGTCTGAGTGTGAACAAGGTGCACACAGTAATAAAATGAATCTCTGGACAGTGACTTGCACATGGTTATAGCAATCAAGGAAGTGGCAGTACCACTAAGGTGGCTAGAAGGATCCATGAACATATTAGAGAATTCAGAAATAGAGCTATGCATATGTAGTTAATTAATTTTTAAAATGTGGTCTTTCAAAGACTTTGTTTTTAGGAAAAACAAAGCACAAGTCTCAGACTGAGAAAAAATTACAAAAAAAATCATACATCATATTTTAAAAATATTGTCTCCATAAATAAAAAGAAATCTTATAACTTAATATGAAGACAACTCAATAGAAGTAAGATGGAAACAATACTTAAAGAAACGCTGAACTGAAGAAATATACAAGTGACCAATAACTTCAAAATATACCAACCTCATTAGTCATCAGATGTAGCAGAGAGGGAATGAAATTAGCTTTAGAAGTGATGGTGAAAGAATAAAAAGTCGGATCATCCTAGGTGTTGGTGATGTTGTGGAGTGACCGAATGGAGTGCTCACACTGCTGAGGTGGGGGTGGCACAGCCCCTCTGCAGGGGAAGAACCCACTCCTCCCCTCCAGTATGGAAAACCAGAACAGCTCTGCAAGATGAGCTGCACTGGAACACGTCAAGCTGCTGTGTTCCTAGTGCCGGAGACTGGAAACAGCCCCAAAGCCCACGCTCTGGGGGGCTGAGAAGTCACACTGCAGCTCGCTCACACAACGGAGCACTGCTCAGCAATGAAAAAGCAACCCGGGGCCTTTGCGCTGAGCTGCGTCCCCAGCACTTCCATGTTTTAAATTTTGAGACATGGTCTTGCTAAGTCACAGAGTTACTCAGGGGAGGCTCACACTTGGATCCTCCTGCCTCAGCCTCCCAGAGTGCTGGAGTGACGGGCCTGCACCACCACATCTGGTTTGAAGTCCCTTTTCATGTGTGGTTCACCCATGGCCTAACCGCTGCACTGGCAAAACCAGCAGGTCCCTCCCACCCCATACCAGCCTCGTGTGTCCTGCCTCTGTCTGCCCCCAGGAGCCTACCTCAGAGCTCCACTCGGCAAGCTGAGGTGGGCGGGGCTCACGAGGCAGGGAGTCTTTCATCCGTCCCAGAGCGGCCCAGGGTCTGCTCTGCAACCGGACTCCCAAGTGGCCCTGGCCTCACTCTGGACTGCCTTTCAGGAGGACTCACTGTTTGTCTGGAGGGCTCACAGCCCTTTGCTCCTGGCCGGCCACTGTGGGCAGCAGCACCCACGTCATCATCTGCACGCTCACGGCCGGCGGTGCCCTCAGCAGCTGCCCCGGTCCACACTCCGAGGCGCTCCTGCCTATGAAGGACCGTTCTCCCTGGCATCTGTCTTCCGGCCCCTTGTCCCTCAGACTCTGCCGCCCGGGATGCTTCTGCGCACACGTCTCAGTGATTTTTATCTCTTTTTGCAACACTGAGCATTGATTTTGCGTCTGTGTGATTACTTATGCCAGACAGTAGATTTGAGGCAAAAGCTGTTTTATTAGTTCATAATTTACTTACCAAATTATTTAACTCATATTGGACTCATATATTTTTATAGGCTACTGAGCTCTTGAATCAAAGGTAGATGATCTGAAGCCCATATTTGCTTCTGGGAAGTTTGAAATGGCCCTAATATTTCACCAGGAGTAAAGGTTTGGCCCTTTCAGATATTCCAGTACCACGTTTCCTGGAGAGCCTTCCCCCAGCAGAAGAGGCAGGGTACCATAAAATATTCACTTCAATTATCAGTGAAATAATTTGGGAAGGAAAAGATCTAGGGGCTGGGATAGGTTCTTGGCTGCCAGGGGTATTTTCTGCTTTTCTTAAATCAGAAAATCACCCTGCACAAAAGACTTTAGCAATAAAACATCAAAGCAAATGCAATGTGAGTTTAAAAAATCATCTTTTTCTTCTCGAGGTCCTTTTCCTGGGGTTGTACCCTGGAGTCTCTCCCCAGCCCAGCAGCTGATGGGCTCTGCCCTGCGTGGTGCTGCCTGGAAGCCGGCTGGGGCTGTGGCTGTGGTGTGGTCCCGGGTTAGTCTGATGTTGGCGTGCAGAGGACGGGGCCTCAGGGCGGATGCAGGTCAAACACGGTCACCACGGTGTCCCTGTGAACAGGAGGAGACAGGGGCACAGACACACACAGAGGGTGACCACTGGCTGACAGGAGCGGGTGGCATCTGTGTGCCAGGGAGGGGCCAGCCCTGTGCGCTGTGCTCTGCCAGCCTGGGGGACCCGAGATTCCACGCAAGCCTGGACTCCTTCCTGTCACAGTGGCCAGGGCCTCTCATGGCCCTGGCCCTCAGAGCTGTGGAGAAGCACGGGGCTTGCCAGGCTGGTACCACACACCTGTCGCCCCACTTCTATGGGGGCTGAGGCAGGAGGAGCGGAAGTTTGAGGCCAGCCTGAGCGACTCAGCGAGATCCCCGTTCAGCTCAGTGCCGTCTGAGGTTTGACCCTCAGTGCTACAAAAAACAACACAAAACAGGCAAAGTGGTCCCCGTCTAGACTGCGGAGTCCTGTCCACAGCTGCGCTGGCTTCAGAGGCCCGCGTCTGCGTTTCTGTGACACTGAGCCAAGGTGTCCCTGTGGTGCTGCCCAAGGCTGAGGGCCACTCCCGTCCTGCTGCCCGGCTGGAGAAGCAGGTCTCCTGGTGGCTCTCGTCCTTGCGAGGCAGCCAGCTGCCCCTGCGCACAGGTGGAGCAGCTCCTCTGAGCAGGGCTTCCATGTCTGGGAAGCCAGGCCTCTGGAGGCTTCGTCCCCGCCCCGTGCCACGGCCACTGCGTGCCAGCATGTGTCCAGAGCTGTTTGTGGATCTCCTCTTAGCTGCAGCCAGAGGACCCCTGAGAGGATTTCGGGGAACCAGAGGAGGTGGCCCTGGACCCCAGCCATGCCCTGCCAGCCCACTGTGTGCCC
>RJWT010035704.1:0-13414 GCA_004365215.1 Cuniculus paca | reverse complement strand
TCTGAAGATAACAACTATTATGGTAGCCAATGCTGTTTTGCTAATATCTTGAAATTCTGTATTGCTTACATTGTTTTGCTTTGTTTGTTTTGTTTTGTTATGTTTTGTTTTGTTTCTACTGTTTTAGTTTGCTGTATTTTGTTTGATTTTACTTATCCCTGATGGTATGGGCAGGTATACTGCAGATAACAAGAGGCATTATGGTAGCCTTACCGATTGCTTTTTACCCTGTTTAAGTCATATACCATGTTCATTGCTTTGTTTTGATTGACTTTACTCTGTTTTGTTTTGTTTGATTGTATTCTTTTCAAAAGAAAAATCCATGAAAAATGGGACATTACGGTAGCTATTGCTGATTTCTTGTTGTCCGACTTGAAGGCTTGTAATGCTCTTTTGTTTTATCTGGTTTTATATTACTTTGTTTTGTTTGAGTTTATTGTCTGTAAATGTATGAACAACCATTTTGAAGAAAGCAAGAGACACTAGGGTAACCATTGTTAATCTGCTGTTGTTATGTTTTGAAAGCCTATATAGCTTGCAGTGTTCTGTTCTGAAATGCTATATTATGTTTGACTCTATTCTGTTTGCTTTGTTTTGTTTTGTTCTATTCTCTTTAAAATAAAAAAAAAATAAAGCTGAGACCTCTACTGCTGAGAAGAAACAGAGAAATAGAAAAGATGGCCTGAAGGCAGTGCAAAAAGCAGCAAGTCTTGAACCTTTGCAGCTGCCAAACTGCAAAAGTGGAAGACTTTGTTTGAGAAGAAAGCCTCAGAGCACCATGTTCCAGAATGGTGGCAGAGGCCCCAAGAAGTTCCAAAATGCCAGCGACATAGAAAATCTGTTCCTCACAATCAGGTTCAGAGTGCCCAGGGATCCAGTCACTCGACCCCCACAGCCAAGAGAGAGGAAAGCCTGGCTACTGCTCCAGCTGGCAGCAGACCTCAGCATCATCTATGTGGTGCTGGTTTTAGGTGCATACAGAATGCACAAGTTCTGAGGTTAAGGCAGCTTCCACCCTGATTTCAGAAGGCCTGGAGGGCCAGGTGGTGTGCCCCTGGGAAGGGAGTGTGTGAAGCTGTGAGTGTGAAGCCAAAGGTGCAATGGAGACCACAGAAGCTTGGAAAAGCCAGGAACATGGGTCATCTAAGGAAACCTGCAATGAGGGAGCAAAGCCAGCACAAGAGAGATACCATGGGATCAGTGACCACTCGAAGTGCCATAGGGGTGGAACCACACAAGCCCTGTGGAGCTCACAATTTGCTGCAGATTGCTTCAGATGCTGGATGTGCAACTACAAGGTTTGACATTTGCCCTGCTGGATTTTGGGCTTGCTTTTGTCCCAATCCCTTGTATCCTCCTGTTTGTAACTTTTGGAATGAAAATGTTTGTCTTGTGCCCTTGCCTGTTAGAAGTGTTTAATGTTGTTTTCATTTGTACAGGGACTTGCAGCTAAGAGTTTGCCTTACATTTCAGAGACTGGGGACTTGGACTTTTCAGCAATGCTGAAACTGTTTCAATGCTGAAATTGGTAGGACTTTGGCAACTCTTGCAGATTCTGTCTAAAGTACTCCTCAAGAGGGAAAAATGCAAGCAAGATTGCTTCACAGGAAGATAGGATGAGAGGATTAGCCTTGTTGATTGACCTTTTTATACTTATAGGAGGAGAGGTGGGGAAGGGAGTTTCCTCTCATAACTACTGAGCCTTCAGCTAAGTCATACTTGAACATTGTTATGAGAAGTAGAGTCACGAATTGAGAAGAGAGAAACTGGTATCAAAGATGCTGGTGGTAAGACACTGGCTTGGGGTTGTGTGGGGAGTGGGCAATAACAAGGAGGGTCTTACAGAGAGGCTAAGCCCAAATCATGCTACAGTTTTCAGTGCATACCCCAAAGCTGGGCCTCAGGTCCTCAGGGAAGAACAAAAAGAGGAGGTAAATAATTCACAAGTGATGTTTTTCATGAAAGAAAATAAAAATCTAAATTTTTTTTACCTGAATTACCTATCTGTAGCTATATCACCTTTGTAAATATAAATTTCCAGGCCTAATTTACTAATGGAATGCTATCTTCCCTTAATTTCAAGTGTCTGATTCATAAATAACTTTCACAAACTAATTCAAACAAGCAATGTATGACACTAGTCTCAGAGACAGTGTGAAATTTGCTTTAAAAATTGCTGCTGGCTGTCCAATAATTATACACTGTGACATTGCAGTGGCTTGGCCTCCACCTTAAATTAGAAAATGTTAAGTCAGTAAAATAAAATGATGTACCAGCATGATATCACACTAGAAAATACATAAATATATTTAAATTTATTTAAATAGCTTCCCCCTTGACAACCAAATGTTTACAGGATTGAATTATCCATGGTCATTTCTCACTATGTAACAATTTATTCTAGTTACAAAACTGGGTAGTTTGTTATTGATAGGTTCAGCGCTGAAACTACAGTTCTATACTATTACCATTTCAACAAACTTTTGGTACTACCAGTGACTAAATGGTATACTTCCTATTGTCAGCAAAATTATAAAGATACAAAATCTAGTGTTTGTGGAAGTATAAAGATACAAACATTAACATAAGATACTTGGAGTTCTCAATATAAGTTCTAGGATGCCCAAGGTATCTTGAATAATAATAAAAATTTAAGAGGAAAAATAATTCACCTTCTCACTGAACCTCAAAGATAATAGGCAAACTGTTTAATGTGGTGTTATTTAGATGCCAAACCCAAGTCACGGGACACAGTGCCTTCACATTCCCTGGGTTTCCCTGTAGGAAGTCTAAGGTGCAGGGGTGATGGCTCCCAACATCAGCACCTCCCATTTCCCCTGAGATACAGTTGTTGAGTATTTCTGTGAAACCTCAATGCCTCTAGTATGACCTCTTCCTTTGCAGATGAGAAGGAAAGGCCCAGACATGTCAAATGACTTTGTCAAGGCTACACAGGCAAAGGACAGCCTGATATATCTGACTAGGCATGGAGTGCTCTCTTCACTGTACTATAAGGATTCACACAGAATTTGTGTTTAAAAACATTGCTTAGATAAGGTTAAATTTTGTCCTGTAGATCTGTCAAAAGAAAGACTAACCTAATTATGGGAGAACCAATTACTAATTATTTCACCTGCACTTGGACTAAGATACTTGGCTTTCTTTCTTGGTTTCCACTGAAAAGGAATCAAAATTTTTATAATTCCATCCTTATTTGTGTTATCCTTCAAACCAGTTCTATCCCTTCACTTCATCCAGAAACTGGAAGTCTGGAAAACCTTTACTTCATCAGAAATCTAAGTGATTTTATAATTTCTGTAATGTAAAGAAGAATATATAATCACTAGGCACGTACCCCAAGCACACAGGTAACACGTTATTAAATTTTCTAACTTATCCCTTTATAATTTCACTAGGTTCTCACCAAAGACTCTTCCTTTCCAAAGCCAAAACATAATTTTGCAAAAATATGTGCTACATGGTTCTTAGAAGAAAAAAGATTGAAGTTCTCCTTACTTTTATATAAAGCAACAGAGAAAGATAATTATATGTAAATTTCAAAAATGTACACAATACTTTTAAAACATGGATACAATATCAGACAAGACCTAGAAGAAAAATTATCAAAATTGAGTGTAGGAAAATCCAGAAAAGGAGAAAGAGACTATTTTAGATACTCCAATTATCATAACTTGGAAAGAAAGAAATCAGACATCATATTTTGTAGTCCTAAAAATTTTTGATTATTGTTTTTATTCAGTTCTTATTAGAGGTAATTGTGTATGCATTAATATTTGATGACATCAAAGCAAATAAAATTCTTCCTGACTTAAGAAAGTTACCCAAGTAGAAATAGAAAATGGATCCAAAAATGAGCACTACGATAGCACCCACACAAGCAGATACTATGAGCTGAATGGTGCATTGCAATAAAACTATTTGATTCCAATTCATCAAACTCTGCATAAGGAGAAAATTTCCCTGGCTGACACAAGACTCTTACTCTCCAGAGAATTTGAAGATGAATTTTCTAAAAGTAACAACTCCAAGCAGAATAGAGACAGAACGTGTTAGCTTCTGACAAATTAGAGACAAAGATCAACCAAGGCTACAGGAAGTAAGCAGACAGTATAGCCAAGGCAAGAAGAAATCCAAAGAGCAAAGAAGTCAGCAGGTGCAATCAGTCTCCTAGGGTAGAACATCAGGGAGCAACAGATAATGATTCTGGTAGAAAAGTCCTCTTACCGTGGACTTAACTAACCTGACCCTTATTTGTCTCTTCAGCCTCATGCCTCTGCAATACTCAGACTGTCACAGTTCTATGCCTCGGTTTGGAACGCTTTTCTCCAAATTATCTACTCAGAAATTTTAAATTCCTTCAGAACAGAATTCAGCAACACTCCACAAAGAAAACTGCCTTGAATGTTCCAAGAACACCTGGACATTCATCCTGATGATCCCTTGCATTTTATGCATACACCATTGTAGTGCATATTGTATTACACTGCAGCTGCTTATGTTCCGGCCACCCCATTAGCTAAACTTTCCATGAGAACCAGCAGTGCCTCTTAATTTTTGATGTTTCAAAACACCTAGAACAGCTTGTGTCTGATCCACACAAGCTGCCAAATATTTGAAGGAATGAACATTTCTATAATAACACTTAGGTTCAAAAACAATCTTGTATTCTTTTTTCTTCAAAAATAGAAGCTATCGTGTTCATTCTTTTCCCTTAGCACTTAGCTCAAGTTCTGGCAATGAACTTGCACTCAATTTTAAATATTTAACAAATTAATAAATGAATGAAGCTTTTCTCCTTTAATTGTTTATATAGACAAAATCTATGAAAAATGACACACACAGGAGTCTCAAAAAGGTAGTTTTAAATACTGGAGTACTGGTGGCAGTATGAGATACAGTGGTTTACTAGCCAAGCCTCCTGTTCTGTCTGTGCCCACTGAGATCCATTAGCCATCAGCTGGAACTCACACAACCTGGTGTTGTCAGTAGTCATAGTGTTGTTATGAAGAACAGTAGAGAGCCTGGCATACAAGAAATGCTCAATATTTGCTGCTGGTGGAGCTCCCAAATGGAGAGAAAAGTTTTTAAATGAGAGAAAGCAAGTAACGATACAACAAGCAGAGTCAATATGTCTTTTCCTTATAAAGCAGAACAAAGAATTGACCAAACGAACAAATAAAAGTAATCCAAGTTCCACCCAAAAATTTACAAGCCATCTAATTTTGTTCTAATCGCTCACCCTTCAGTATCCAGGGCCATCTGTTTACTGATCCAATGGATATTTACTGAGCAATGAATAAGCAAAGATAGCAGGGGCACTGTGGGGAAACAACGCGAAGTTCCCAGATCAGTGAGCTCCAGTCCCTTGGCTCTAAAATGAAAGTGTAGGCTCAGAAGTTCAAATTGAGAACTGAATTTCCTCAGGTTGTTTTCCAGAGTACATCCAAAACACATGCCCACTTCCCCTCTCCATGGGGACCTGCTATCCGGAGCCCCTGTTGCTAATACATGTCTGGCAAATTCCTCTCATATGTTGTGATAGGAAAGGTAGAGAGTTTCTAGCTTGGGTGTTCTGTGTAATTCATCCCACAGTTTTAGCAACGTGACTAAACTCCACCATGAGGTTGTTATTCTCCACAGACATTATCTACACACAACCTTCAACTCACAAACACCCTTCGGTGAGCACTACAAAGGTTGAAACTAAGTAAAAGAAGAAGTAATAAAAAGCCTTTTTTTCCGATGTTGATAAAACTAAAATATTTGGTTATGGAACCATCTGTGGGGGTAGAAACTCTCTGATTATGAAATGTATGTATTAAAAATAAAAACAATTCAAAAACTAAAAAAAAAATCCTTCTTTTCTCATGGCAACACAATTCAAAGTATCTGCCTTTTGTGAGTGGATTAGTTTTCCCTTCTTCACAAATACGTATGCAGAAATAAAAATCACCAAAAAAAAAAAAAGTCATAGTCCACAGCCCAGAAGGCCTACATATTCAACAAACAATGGAAATAGAACAAGCTGATAAAAATATAGTAAAGCTTTGAGGGAGGAAAAGACATTTGAAAACCAGAATGTGAAGTGAAATAAATCAGACACACAAGCTGAAATATCTGATAGTTTTTCTTGTATAAGAAACCCAAACTTAACTAAAGAGCAAAATAAAAATTAGACAATAAGAAAAAAGGGAGAGAGATCTTTCACAAAAGGCAAGAGGGCCAAGAGATGGAGGGGAAGGGAGGGAAAGGAAAAGAAGTTTAGAAGTGTATGCACACATACAAATTCCCTATGATGAGCATAATCATTGTATACTGCAAATATGTAGTAATAAAAATTTTTTAAATCATATCGGATGAAACATGATGAAAAATTTCTTGTCAATATGTCTGAAATACCAATAAATTCTATTATTATTTTGTAAGGCTCTTGATTGTACTAAAAGTAAATACATTTTCCTTTCAAAATCATGGAATTTAATAACTTACATATACATACTTCCATAAAGATGGAATGAAGTGAGTAAATAACAAAATTCATTTCTCCAAGTTTTTAAAAATATATTCAACATATACGTGGACATATGTGTAGATGAGATATAATTGAAGTTTACAGTGAATATTTAAAGCTTTTAAAAAAATCTATTGCACAAAGAAACACACTGCCATTAGTCCCCTTCAAAATCCTCCCCCTTACCTCCAACACACTTCTGCCATCACCGTTGCCACCTTCTGAAGCAGTTCTGGAAGTGATCAAAAATACAGTGAATGTTGCCGCTGCATGACATCCAGAAGAAAGCCAGGCTTATAAAATCATGACAATGCGTCCTCATCCACCTTGTACCCTGGATCTGGAGCCATGCAACTTCTGGCTCTTCCCCAAAGTCAAAATCACAATGAAATGTAAACAACACAAACTGATTGACATCAGGGCAGTCACAACAGCACAACTGAAGACACAAAACAGACTTCCTGAACCGCTTCAGAAGGAAGTGGCAAGAATGATGGGAATGTGTACTCAAACAAGGGGGAGTTTTTAGGATGGCTAATGTCAATGTGTCTTTTACTTTAAAACACTTCTTAAAATTCCAGCATTCACTATTTTTTGATTATATCACATCCATATATGCCCTCATACTTCTTCGAATTAATAATAAAAATTTAGCACCCACCAGAATTAGGCACAACTTGACAAAAATTTCCATGCTGATTGAAAAAGGTTTAGAAAAGTGCTCATCAAACTAAAAGTCTGCGTTTTAAAATCAAACTTCACGACTGGAAGGGAAGGGAAGAGTAGCCAGCGCCAATTCCTCCAGTGTTTCCGTTAAGCACAGTTGGGCCAAGAAAGCAAAGAGCAGAAGCAAGAATTGGAGACTACAGTAAACAGCGGGCCAGACAGTGCCTCACCTCTCAGTAAAGGAGTCCAAAGGGCCAGCCGTGAGGCAGAACTTCTCACATGTTGCTGATAAACCTGCAAAACAAGAACTCTTTTTGAAAAGTATCTTGTCAAGAGTCTTCCAAAGCCTTTTTAGCCTTTCACTCAATAAACGCAAACCTGGTTATCTATTCTTTAAAAAGAATCTCAAGTATGGAAGAGGAAAATATTTTACACACATGACAAAAAATTAGAAACTATCTAGTTCTGAACTATTGCATAAAATCCACCTGATGGAATATGGTGTCCCGTTTAAAGTACACGTGCGTATGTGTGTGCATTGTGTGTGTGTGTGCGTGTGTGTGCATCCTTATGCTCTACCATAAGTAAAGTTTAAAAAGTGGCAAAATCATCCACAGTCTATATTGAAATAGTATTTATGACGGCCACCAATGACCTCCAGCCACATTTGACATAACTGACCATTCACTACTTCTTGAAACACTTGCTTCTCTGGGCTTTTCTGAACACACACTCGCCTGATTGTCCACGCCCCTCACTGGCTCAAGGCTCCACATCTTCCACCAGGTTGCCAACTGTGGCATGCCCAAGTCCTGAATGCACAGACAGCCTCTACCTGAGGGAGCCCACCTAATCCCCAGGCTACTTCATCGGTGGGTAGGGTAGCTCAAAAATCTTACCTCTAGCCCACACCGTGGCATTATCTGCACCTACATAGCTGTTATGGTTCTCACATGCAAACTGGCAGGAACAGAACTACTGACCCCACCAGTGTAGCTGGCCAGGCCCCCTCCTCCATCTCTGACTTTTTCATCTCAGAATATAGCACTAATCTTCTAGGTGCTCAGACCAAAAGACTTCTTGATGCCTCTTCAACATCTTGACTGCTCTTCAACCCCACATGCAGTTCACCAATATGTTTTCTCAGGTCATCATTTCTCAGGCCAAAGCAGCAGAGTTTCAGCATTTCTCCCCTCCCCCTCTTGGGTCCTGTGCCTGGACACCATTACTTCTCACCTGAACTGCGGAAATAGTCTCCAAACTGGCTTCTCTGCCTCTGGCCTTCTCCGTTCCAGCCCTCTGTCCATTCAGCAGTGAAGGTGGTCTGTCTACAGCGTCTTATATAAGCCTACAAGTCACTTGTGGACTTCCAGTGTCCTAAAGCAGAATAAAACCCAACTTTTTAACAATGACCTCCAATGACCTGTATGTTCCAGTCCCTGCTTTCCTCTGTGCTCCTTTTATTTTGTTCTTCCCTTTTCTCACTATGATTCAGACTCACTTTTCCTTTCTGTTTCTTGAAACTACTGCTGTTTTCTAGTGCAGGGTCTTCACATTTATCAGTCCTCCACCTAGGAATGCTCAGCCCCCACAAACTAATAGTATTAAAAATACCTCAAGTTCATTGAGATAGAACAAGTGCCGACTGCTAATCTAAGAACATTACTCATATTAACCCATCCGTGTGAACCTGGGTCATGAGAAAAGTAGATGCCACAGTAGGATTAACATGCAAGAAGTCCATGGGGGAATAACTGTAAGAGTAAACAGGAAAGGAACTGAGAAATCCAGGAAAGCTATCAGAGCATGACCCAGGTGAGGAAAGATTGGAAGGGAGGAAGCAAAGTACCTTAAAGTGTAGATGTATCTTAAATTGTCACACTGTCCTTTACAAACTTTACCAAGGAGCCAATGGTGGTGGTGCACACCTATAAGACCAGTACTCAAAGGCTGAATGAAGCAGGAGGATCACAAATTCAAGCACAGCACAGGCGATTTAGTAAGATTCCATCTCAAAATAATAATAAAAGGCCCAGTATAAAATCTCTGGGTTCAATCCCAAGTACCACCAACCACCAACACCAAAAACATCACTAAGGCCTGTTAGGCCAAAGTCACCTGTTACGAAATTCCATTGTCTCCCAGGAGTAGGCGTATCAGGGACCTGGCCAAGATCCCCAACTGCCTGTATGAGGGGTACAGCGAAGGATAAAATAAGAAACAGAGACAAATTTAGTAATGCATGATGGGGGCTGGGAGGTCAGTGTCTCAGGATGAGCAAAGACCCAGATCCTCCAAACCAGCCACTATTTTTTGGGTGTGTACAATGCACTGGGTGTACACAGTGATAGGAGGGGTTAGCAAAAGAGTCCAGGTCGGCAAAAGACTCAGAGATCAATGACACTGCAGACAGCGGCTAATCCTGGGATGACTCAAGATGGTGGAGATGATCTCATGCTAAGAAGAATCGTACTCTGGAGTGTTCTTTTTCTTAGTAGTCTTAGTGGGTGGGAGAAGGTGGCCCACCCCAAGAGGCAATGGGAAGTCTCAAAAGGGTGACACCATGACCCCAAGCCTCCATGTATCCCTCAGGGAAGGATGCAAAATTAGCCATTGTGAATTCATGGTCCGCAATATAGGTCTGCTTTAGTATCCCCGCCCTGCCGGTCCTTGGCTGGGAGCCACCCGCTGGAAGTGTCTCCACGCAGATATGACAGTGGGCTCAGAAGGCAGCAGCAAGCTGTCAACACCAAAGCTTGCAGTCAGAGGTCTGAGAGGCAGCTCTGCTGGGCCCTACATCCTACAGTCTCCCCAACAACTTTGTCAAGGACTGAACATCCTTTCTTTAGACAAAGAAACAAGACACAGAAGGTCTCCACTTAGCAGGGAACAAAGTCAGGATTTGGATCCAGGTGATCTGATTCCAGATCTCATTTTTTATCAGTGCTTGACTTAGCTCACGTTCCAAATGTTACCTGTTCAGGAAAAGATGATGCTAAAAGAAAAAACATTTAAAAAGCAGGGCTTGGTTTCTCTCAAATCATCACTGTGCTTTATCTGTCTAGCTAAGGCAATTAGCTGATTTGTTGTTTCTTATAAAGAATGAGCCCATAGGTATAGCTAGATGAACTGTGAAATAATCTTTCTAAGTGGCTTTTCGCTTTCAATACACATTTCAAGGTTAACTCTCAATCAAACCTTTTCCTCCAGTGTGGAGGGTGAGGGCAGAATTCTAAAGGGCCCCCAGAACCCTGCCCCCCTCTTATACAGACCTGCACAACTCCCTCACCTTGAGAATGAGACAGATTTGTGAATACAATGGACTAGTTCCCCTGTGGTGTCACATTACACGGCAAAAGAATTTCGCCCATGAATTAAGGTCCTAATCACGTCTTACTGAATTTAGCAAGACAGAAATTATTACAAGTGAGTCTGGCTTAACCAACTGAGCCCTTACTAAAGGTTGCAAAAATCAGGCTTGAGAATGAGACCCTTGCTGACATCTTGGGAACAGGTTTGTATCGCACTGGGCAACCAGCAGTTCCTCAGTTGACAGCCAGCAAGAAAGTAGAAACCTCGGTCTCATAAGTGAATTTTGCCAGAAATCAGTGAGCCAAGAAAAGGGTCCCAGCAGCCCTGTGAGTTCACTATTCCACATAACAGCTCAGAGCCAGCTGAGACTCTGGGCAGAGAACCCAGAGAAAGCACGCCAGACTCTAGACCTGTGGAACTACTAAATGAGACCTGTCTGTTGTTCTAATCTAAGCCCCCGAGTTTGTGTTCGTTTACTGGATAGCAATAAAAAGCTAGTGCTCACACTATTCACTGTGATCCCCATTCCAAGTAAATATTCATCTTAGGTGTCACTTTTCTGGTGCCACTTACTTGTGAACAATGAAGTCCTTCCATACTTGAGTGATTCGATAACTATGTGTCTCTCCATGAGCCCTCAAGCTCCGTAGGGGACAAAAGCCCCATCCCTGCTTTGACCACCACAGTAGTCCCGAGGCAGCACTCAGTAATGTGCTGAATGGATTGATGTTCATGGCTCATGTTTGCTAGTGGGGCTTCCGGAAGGTGATTGGATCGTGGGGGTTCTGTGCTCATCGGATGAATTAACCCACTGATGCATCCACAGCTGAAGGTGCTGTTTGGAGCTTGGTTGGAAGAGGCGGGGCAGCTCCTTCCTTCACGCTCTGCTTCCTGACCAGCTATCATGAGCAGCTTCCTCCACCAGACCCTTCCACCACGCCCTCTGTACCTTGGAGTCAGCTGGTGAGGGACCCGATCCTCTAAAATCTGTGCGCCAACATGAACCTCGCCTCCTTGAAGTTGTGTCAGGAATTTTGTCCCAGCAATGAACAAGTGACTAAGACAACATCACTTTAAAGCCCTGGAAAGTATTTCTTAGTAGGAAAAAAAAAAAGTAGGGTGGGGTAATTATTTTCACCCCCTCTCCAAAGAATATACAGCTTAGCTCTGAAAACCTGGAGGTGCCAGAGGCTCATCGGTCTGCCTGCAGTCAGAGAAAGCAGGTCACTAAGCAAGCTGGAGCTGAGTGCGCAATAACGCCATGCTGCAAAAAGAAGCTTCACCTGTGACCCAAAAGGCAGATGTTCCAGACATGTCATCCTCGCCTGCCCCTCCGGCCCCTCACAGCTGGGTATCCATCGTCTGGTCACGAAGACTTCATCCTGTGAGCTCTGAGTCAATCTGTCTGGTTTCAGGCACGTCAGGTACCTCAGCCCATTTGGTCTAGGTAAGCACAGGATATGCTTATGGTCTTCCTTCATTGTGCACTCTTCGTTCTACTAGAACCTCTGAGCTGCTCCTGCTTCCCACTTCCACCACTTCCACAGGAGGACTTGTCCCCATTCGCAGGTGCCACGGCTCCTGTAGCACTCACTGCCATTCAGAGGAGCTCCAGCCATGAACTCTAGGCTGGTCACCCATCCACTGATCCTTGTGTCCTACTCCAGCCTGGGCCCTGGGTCAAAGCCTTGTGTCCACAGCTGGGCTGCCCAGGAGACCTGGTGCCTACCAGCCCTCGGTCAGCCTGCTCCCACCCCTGTACCCACCATCGTTCCACGGACAGTAGCTCTCCAGGGGGCTGGGGTACAGATTAGTGGTAGAGTACTTGCCTAGCATTCGAGAGGCACTGAGTTTCACCCCCAGCATCACCAAAACAAAATGAAAGTTTTCTCCAACTGACTTCCATCTCCTTTTCCCTTCCCAGTCACCTATTTTTGCCAGAAAAAGTCAGAAGACTTGCAAAGTCCTCACCTCCCACGCAGTTCTGCCATCCTAAGCCACCCATAAGGAAAGGCATATTCTAACATAAAGAGTTCATTCATCATTAGACATGTTTTAAATTTGTTTGTATTTTACATAAAACTACAAAGACAGTCATTCCCAGCACACTTTACCTCACTGCCCTCTACTATCTCAGAAACACTTCACATTGTGTAACATTTTAATTTAATAGAGACAAATAGATATTTTCCTTGTACAGTATTATCTCAGTTCACAAAAGCCTTCTTGAGCAAACAATTCAGCTTACAAACAGAAGCAATCGCAAAATTTCCTTCCACTCTAACTCCACATCGGTGAGGAACACAACCATGATCATCTTTCTCATAATAGTGGGACCAATTAACTTCGTGAGCAGAGGTACCACTGTGTGTATTATTTGTTATCTTTTAAAAATAAAATTTTAGGCATTATTGAATGTATTTTGAAACTTTTTTCCTGAAGACATTTAACCAACAGTAGGAATACAAGGACATTTAAAGAAATCTGTTGGCAAGCTTTCATCTGGACATATATTTTATTCTTTCACATAATAATGTTATTTAGACAAATTAGTTTGTGCACACATCACATTCATACAGTGAAACACCTAGTTTTATGACATTTAGCTCAATACTGCTGATATTTCAATACTGCTGATATATAATGAATATTATCAATGATGAAAATGAGTTAAACCTAAAGAATAATGAATTAAAATATGATATTTTTACTTTCCCTGCAAATGTTCTGTATAAATCTCCTTATAAAAAATATTTATTGCTGGATGTGGTGGTGCACACCTGCAATCCTAGAACTCAGGAGACTGAGGCAGAAGGATCACTGTGAGTTCGAGGCCACCCTGGACTGCATAGTGAATTCAAGTCCAACCTGAACTACATAGCAAGACCCTGTCTCAAAAAAAAA
>RJWT010035703.1:0-13412 GCA_004365215.1 Cuniculus paca | reverse complement strand
TACAGAGAAAGAGAAAAAGGATCTGCTGTGGAAAACAGAGGGATCATGGAAGATGTGGGCCTTGGAGAATGGAAAGAAATGGTGGGGTTGGTGTTCCATGGACAAAATGAGAAAAACAATGATTCATGTTTCCATTTTGATGGAGTACAGAAGGCTTGACAAAGAGGGAGTGGGAAAGGGTATGAGGGAGTAACAGGGAAAGAAAGATAAACGTGAGACAGAAATAGATGAGAGAGAGAGAAAGACAGAGACAGAGATAGAGATAGAGAGAAACAGAGACAGAGATAGAGAGAGGCACACACAGAGAAACACAGAAACAGAGAGACAGACTTTTAGGGGGAATATAACTAGAGCCACTAGATTAAGTCAGCTCAAAGCCCATCCTAATTCTGTCCTCCGAATTACATAAGAAAATCAATTTCCTTCTATTTAGGCCATTTCGAGTTGGGATTTCAGTTACTTATTATGGAAGGTACCCTAACTAAAGACAAAGATTTTTATTTTGAAGAAAGTTTGAAGCAAGAGTTTTGAGAAATTTAGGCACAATTTCAAAGTCATGGGGAGCCATTTAAGGTTTTTCAGCTAAGGAGTGAAGAGATTAAAACTAAGGAGCTCAATCTGGCAGACTTGTGTAGGCTGCTTCACAGGAGGGAGGGGTGTACATGCAAGGAAGAGTGCTTTTCTGCAGAAAGCTCTCCTCGTGGGATTACAATGAGGAGCAAATCTTGTCTTCATCCTAGATCAACTGAAATTTTGCATATTAAGACGTAAAGTGAATCTATATAGCTAAGAAGAAATCCCAGATTAGCAGGTTTTTATTTGTCCTTGAACTGATTTGCATGGTGCAGTATTTATTGTATCTATATGTAAATATCTATATCTGTATTCCCCTTCAGTTACCCTATGCAAGACAGAAAGGGTAATTCCATTCCATCAGTCTCTCACATGTAATAGACATCCTTTGTACCAACTTGTGGTTTTAGATTTCCAGAAGTTTCTAGGTGAGCTTCTAGCACTAGTGACAGTCATCAATGAATAGTCACAAAAACTTTAAAATAGACAATAAATCATAGAATATTTGACCCCGAGGTCTGATTCTGCTACTTATTATGTTGCCCTGAAAAAGTTATCTATTTCCTTAAGCCTCAACTTTTCAGCTGTAAAAAGGAGATGGTATAATACTTAGAGATTTGTTGTGAGGATATTAGAAATAAGCACACAGTAAACAGTAATAAACTTAGTTGCATTTGTTGTTTTAATCATCAAGAAGCTTGGAAGGAGACATTGAAAAGCTATTCTCTTAGGAGGCTTGAGGTCTCCCGGCCTGTGTAGGTTGGCAATTTTCTTTCTGTGTCAGATTCCAATTTTGCAGACATTTAAGAACAGGCACTTCATATCTGACTTTGAAAAGGCAAATGAGAAAAGGGTAAAAATAAAGAAACTTCTTGGGATATTTAAAAGTCAAAAATCCTTGATCTTTAGTGTACTGTTGACTCTCCAGATGTGACATGAGAAAAAGAGATTCTTGAGATTAAAGAATTGAACTGATGAACTGGAGTGGCAAAATTATGAAGAGTAAAATTCAAAAGAGAAATGCTGAATTTTGATAGTATTTGTGAATATTGTCTGTGGTTTGCACTGAAAACTGATATATTACCCTCTTCTGTGTTTCCTTTAACCCAATTTTAGCCTAAAACTTGCAAAATATTTCCTATTCAAATCTGAGAAGGGAATCTAGGCGTGTGATGTGTCTTTCCTGGTCTCTTTTGGACACTTCCCAGCAAAGCCTGCATCTGGGGCAAGTACCTAGTGCTAAGGACCTAAGTTTGTCCAGTCTTGTGTTTCATTTTGAAAGAACTTTATGCCACTTTTCCTAATGTTCATATCGTAGTAATTGTGTAACAATTATAAAAACTAAGAAGTTAATATTGCAACACTTATAATTAGTGACTTTATTTTGATATCTCTATTCACAGTGCCCTTTGGTTTTCTAGGAGCCAACCCAGATCCCTGTGTCATACTTGGTTGTCCTGTCTCCTTAGTCTCCTTCCAAATGTGACAGTTCCTTTGCCTTTCCTTGTCTTTTGTGACATTGACACTCTTGAAGAGTACAGGTCAGGTAATTTAGAGACTGTCTCTCAATTTGAGTTTTTCTGATGTCTTTTCCTGCTAAGGTTATAGTTCTGCCTGTTTGGCAAAAACACCCCAGAAATGATGTGTGTGTCTAAGGCCAGGCATCAGAGAAGGTCTCAGGATGTTGAGATGTCTGGGTGTTGGCGATGTCCACCTTGATCACTTGATTAAAGTGCTGTCTGGCAAGTTTATCAACCAATAAGTTACTGTGTTCCCTTTAGTCATTAATAACTATTTTTGGAGAGATATGTTGAGACTGTGAAGATAGTCTGTCTCCTCTTGGACTTTTACTCATGAATCTTAGCATCCATCTGCAGATCTTGCTCGTAGCAGTGATTATTTTTGAACGGTTCTCACAGTGACTTTCTATATGCCTTGGCACTCTACTTTATTTATTGATTTAATTTTGGTACTGGGGATGCTAAGCACATACTCTATCACTAAGCCAGGCCCCAGCCCCTACGTTATTAATTGGGATTCTTTTGTAAGGGATAGTCTCACTTTTTGATAATTACCTGGTATATTTTATTTTTGACATCTTAAGGAGCATTTTTTATTTTTTTAAATTTTATTTTAAAGAGGATAAAACCAAGGAAAATGAAACAATAAAACCAATCAAAACAAACCAGTGTAAGTGATACAGGACTTCAAAACAATATGAAATCAACAATAGTTACCATAATGCCTCTTGTTATCTTCAAAATAGCTGCAGATACCTTCAGACATAGTAAAAATCAAACAGAACAGAACAGAATAGAGCCAATAGAAACAACAAATGCAATAAAGGATTTCAAAACAAGACAACAGTGAATCCAAAATGGCTACCATAATATATCTTGCTATCTTTGAAATAGCTGCTCATGCCACTGGATATAGCAAAATGAAACAAAACAAAAGAGAACAAAACCCAACAAAACAATGAAAATGATACAGGACTTCAAAACAAGACAATAGAGAATCAACAATGGCTACCACTCTCAGAAGGAGATCCCCTCTAGATGCCACATTGCATACTGTTATCCTCTAAACAGATGAGCATACCAATGGCATTAGATCTGCAACGTCAGTGAAACACTGAAACCACAGGCTTTCAATTGCATTTTACCTCAATAGCTATCATCACAGTCTGTGTTTTTCTGGATCACCTGGTCGCTTACAGGGGTAGAGGGGAGATTGATTCTTCTTGTTTGCTAGCCTGCACACCGGAAGGGGGTGGGGTCTGGCTGAACTCCTGTCAGTGGTGGCCCATGCATGGCGCTGGTTTACAGGTGGGGCTTGCTTCTTGATGAGTCCTTATTCTCTGCCCCAGCAGTCCTTTAATGATGCTGACTCACAGGGCTTGAGTGTGTGGCTGTCCCCCTGCCAGTGGCATGGAGCTTGCATTTTTGCTTTAAAACTGATATTTTCATGAAAAATTGTTTTGTGTACTGCACCTGCAATACATACTCAATAATGAAAATGGAAAGATGATAGAAGTTTAAAAAACCCATCATTTCACTTCAAGAGCCATTTTAATGTCTGAGCATATTTTTCTATATATTCTTGTATGCATATATAAATAAAAGAGCAGATCATGATATGCATACTAGCTTGTAATGGTCTTCTTTCACTGAATACATTATGAACACCTTTCTTTGACTATATATATATATATATATTTCTATAATATTACTTTTAAAGATAGCCCAGTAGTCACTATATGAATGTGTAATAACTTGCTTAATGGGCCATTTATTAAATATTTTGGTCACATTTAGCATATTATTTTAGTTTTTTTTTTCCTTTCTTACCGGGGATTGAACTCACAACCTTGCACTTGCCAGGCAAGCACTTACACTGCTGAGCTAAATCCCCGGCTGCTAGCATTTTATTTTAAACAGTTATTATGATCATAATTGTATGATCATGATATTTCTGTATAAGAAACAATATAGATCAAAACAGCAGCAAAATATATGCACCTCACATTTGCAATGCATTGCCTCATGCATGCAGTGCATGAGGATTTATGCGCTTGTGGTCATTGTATTCTCACGAAACCTTGTGAGATTGCTCCTAATCCATTTCACATATCAAGACATTAATGATCACATTCAGTAACCTGTCCAAATTTGCATTCAGCTAAGGGATACAGTTCAAACTGGAACCCAGCTTCTGCTGATGTGGAAAACTGACTGATTGGCCCTCACTTTAGTGGCTCTGTGGGGGGTCTCAGGGAGTGCCCAGTGTTCCTACCCTGGCCTCAGAGAAGGGAAGGACCCTACTTACTTGAGGAGGAAAGAATGCACAGAAGCCCAGGAGTGGCTTGGACTTCTTTGATCACAGTCAGAGGTGTAGAACTGTAGTCTTTATTTTCTTACAGTAAATGTCATTTTTTTTTCTCAGCAGAAAGTTTTGAAATTAGTCATTTCCAGGTGAACCAAATTCAATTCTGAATTTTCTCAGCAAGTTCAGGGTTATAATTCAGTCATATTTACATTGAAATTTCCCCTGAGGTATTTTTCTTCTTCACCTCATTCTTCTCTGGGTGAGGGTGTATTCTAATCTCTCAGATGTTTAGGACACAGCCTCCTTGTCCTCAGAGAACATCCATCCTTTTCCTTTTAACCTTCCCTGCCACTCTAGACACCCTCTCTGATAGTCCCCAGACAGCGTGGAGGGCAGCGACAGGCTTTGCTAGCTCCTCATACCTCCTCTTCCATGGTTGGTGCCTGGTGCCCTGTGAGTCCAGCCTCCTGCCCCGCTTTCAGGCCTCAGCTCTTGTCAGAATTACTTTTCATCCTCCAAGGAGCCAAGGGCAACACTTTTTTATAAATTCATTCTCAAGTCAGGAAAAAAAAAACAACTTTCTCCAATCACATGTTCTGGTTTTGATTCAGAAAAATCTGTTTATTATACTTGTGACTGACTTTGAAATATGCAGGAGGGGGTTTTAGAGATATTGTTTCAGAGATTCAATGAATAGATTCTTATCTAGTCTCGTTACACATCAATGCAACTGCACATTTCTCTCTCCTGGATGCATGTTTTCTGTATAAATGTTCATTTTGATATATGAACACACCCTTGGCATTCATGGATTTAATGTTCCTGGTTTCAACTATTTGCAGATGACCTAGAAGATTTATGACGTGTAGCAATTTGTTCTTCTGCTCAAGCACAGATTTGAATCACATGCTGTCTGGCTGTAGGGCCCAGGAGTCCCTTAGCTGGTATGTACACTGAGCTGATGTTCAGCATCCCTGCTATTTCTGTTCTTCTTTACATAGCCCATTCTTTTCATTAAGCATCTGGCCATGTTTAGTTCATTTTACTGCATTTAGTGGGAGAAATTCTAATGTGTACTGATGGAATTTATGAAGGTGGGCTTTTGACATGAACTCAGATATATCTCTTGGGGATACACCCAGGATCCCCACTCCATGACTTCCCCCCACTACCAGCATTCCCCCCAAAAAGGAGGGTGTACTCGTGCTGATACAGATGCCCACAGGAATGCAAGATTGCTGGAGTGGCAGCCTGAGCAGCTGGCAGTGGCCAGAGATCACATGACCCCCTTCGTGCAGGTGAGTGGCTGGCCTGGGAAATCTCCTACCTGGCCCTCTTGCCCTCTAAGGGCTATTGAGTGACCCATGCCAGCGCAGGGAGTGACAGGGTAGGCCAACCTACAGACTCTACTACTGGCCTGCTCCAGTCCAGCCAGGAGAATCCACGCAGCCAGTGGCCATAGCCAGTTTTCCCCTTCACCCAGAATCCAAATGTAGTTCTCGGTCCTGCCTCCTGTTCCTGGTGGAGCTTGTTAAAAACTAGAGATGCTTGAGTCTCTTTACATCAGGATCTCTGGATGCGAGGTTTGGACTTTTAAAAAAATTATTATTAAAATATCCCAAGCAATTCTAATCTGTGCTGGGATTGAGAATCTTTGGCAGAGTGATAGCTTTCCTTGGCCCTAAGGGGATTGGTTGGATGGCCTCTGTGAGTCTCTGGACTGGGCACATTTCATAACCACAGTGTACTCCAGATACGCTGAACAGCTTTGTTAGGAGTCTGCCTTTGCAAATGGTGTCCACTTACCTGGCTGTTCCTTCTCTGGGGCTGACTCCCGCTTGCTTTTAGTACTCAGACTGGTGTCCTTTCTCTGCCTTTGCAATGAGTTTCTGTCACAGACTACTGCTGTACTCCCAATCCCTGGCTGGGTAGGCACTTCTGTGTCTCCAAAGCCATTTGGACATATTAAATATTGACATGTTTCACTGTTGCTTCTTTGGACTTTGTGGGACTTTTTTTTCATCTCTCCTCCATGATACCTGGCAGTTGTATACACATGCATGTGCACACACACACACACACACATCCATTTACACACCTATAATGACTATGCTATGAATGGATTGAGTTTGGATTATTATAAAGATCAAAGCCTCAGAGTATGTATTAGTCAAAAGGACAACATGGGTTATTCAAAATTACAAGAAGATGTATAGATAAAAAGGAAAAGGTGCTTTTATCTGAGAATAGATTGAATCTACTATTTGCCTAAAATTATAGAGCAGAGATGTTAGGACACTGGTTCTGAGGCTGGGAAAAATTTTGAGATTACCTGGGCAATGTTACAGGCTGCAGATGCTCAAGTCCCATCCTGGATATTTTGATTTCGCTGATTTGGGATGCAAGTGATTCCAGTGAGCAGCCAATTTTATGAACCACCCACCCAGCCCTGTCTGACTGGAACCCCTTGTGGAGCTTGTTAAGGGGCAGAATCATGAGTCCTTGCCTGCAGAGTGTGAATCAGCAGGATGGACAGGCTGCTGTGCCTTCTAGCAAATACCCCAGGTTATTCACCTGGAGGTGTATCTCCAACCAGGCTTTGAAAAACCCTAGTTTCAGCAACTGGATCTGCAGCCTCCTTCTACAGAGCACACTGGTAGTTGAGGGAAAAGTTCATTTTGTTTGGGTTATCCAGATTCAACGTTTTCACTTTTCACAGCCCAATTACCTCATCAGTTTTATACTCATATAATGCACACATGCCCATATAGTTTCTGCCCAGTATTAAATATTTGTTATTTTTAATCATATTTAATCTCTCTCCTACTGAACTGCAAATCTCTCTGGGCCTAGAATTATTCATTTTGTTTTCACCCTCATATGTACTTGGCATAGCGCCTTGCAAATAATAAGTGCTTAATAAATGTTTGCAGAATGAAAGGAATACAGAAAGCAATTAAGTATTGTTCTGAATCAGCAGCTTGCCTAACTTAGTTTAAAACAAAACATGGTCAAGACAGGAATATGGAAAAATGACATTAGTATGCATGCCTGTCAATTTCTAACATTTTCAGTTAAAAGTAAAACTTAAAAAACCTTTCAAAACAGTCCTTGAGGCATATATTCTAATTGCCAAATCATTTTCATTTTTCCTTCACCCTAAATATTTAAACTAGCTTCTCTCCATAGAATGTAATTATTGAGGAACATCAATAAGCTTGGAACACAGTATTTGATCAATGCAGAAGTCTCGTTTGGTTAGGAGTCTCCTCTGTCGCCTCACAGCAGTGTGTGTGAGCTGCCAAGTAGGCTGCTCTTTACATTACCTGCCTCCCCAAGTTTTCAGTTGTGGGGTCATTTTGGCCTTCAGGAACTGTCCTCTTTCTGTCCTGATTCCACAACTCCGTGACACGGAACGAGGTGGGCCTTACATGGTTAATTGTCCTCATCCAGCCTGGTCGCTTCCCTCCACTCTCTGCTACCTTCTTTATTTAGATACGTGCGTATGCTGGACCCAGCCTGGGCACAGTCCATTCCCCCTCTGTGTTTTTTGCATCCTTTTCCTGCCTGTTCTATTGTCACCTCCCTTCCAGGTCATTCAGGGATATAGAAGCTTTGCAGGCAGGTAAATCTGGGGACTGTCGCATTCTTCCTGCCTAGTACAAGATGGAGGGAGACGTTTGAGACTGGGACTTCGGTCTGCTTCCTGCCCCTCACTGGGCACTTGGTTCACTAATAAAGAATGTAACCTTCCTTCCTGTCACATATATAAGCTCGTTCTATAAAGGGCCAGATACTAAAGGCTTTAGGCTGTGGGTCACGTGGTCTGTGCTCCAGCAATCAACTATGCCATTGTAGCTGAAGCAGCCTTACATAATACATAAATAAGTGGTCATAGGCGCGCCGATGAAATTTTATTTATGGACACTGGAAATTCAAATTTCATGTAATTTTTATTTGTCACAAAATGTTTTTATTTTCTAATCATTTAGAATAGCTTAAAGGTCAAATAAAAATAGGTGGTAGGTTGGATTTCACCTGTGGTTAGTCTGGAATCCTGTATAACACCTTTAAAAGACAGAGGCCTGGAGAAAGACTGCAGAAAATGTTTCCATAAAGGGGAAGAGGGTGCTGTCCACAGATCCATGCATGTGGCATTCAGCATGGAAAAGGGTCTCGAGCAGTGGTAACCTAGGGCACATGTGCTAGAGCCGGCTGTTTGTTATCATTGAAAGCTCTAAGAGGCTCACCATCTCTGGCATGTGGGAAACAGCCACCTGAACTCAGTCTAGTGTCTGAATATTTTGGAACATAGTATATGGTATGTTTTTTATGCTTGTAAATGGCCCTGGGCCCTCAACCATTTGACTAATGGAAGACTCAGTCTCGCATGACTTTTTCTTTAGAAACAGCAAGAAATTGGGTTTATTTTGTGCTGATGGGGCACGCTGAAGGAGATGGCCAGTTCTAGGCCATGGTGTTGTCTGATGTCACTGGCTCCCCTGTGTGCGGCTGGGGCTGATCTCCTGGGCGCTGGAGATCTGGATGACATGTTGCTTGCAGAGGACAGCTCTGGACCCCACCCCTTTCCTTGCTGTTCTCAGAGTGTCCCTCTCCATGGCGTCCTGTGGAATGTGGCACAATGCATTCCCGTCTCCATACTGTTGGTAAATTCCCCACCCACTAAAAAAAGCTCCAAAGCAAAAAGCCTTTCTATAATGAGGGTTCTCAACAATTGTGTCCTCTATGCTTGACTTTGCTGTCTTGGCCTAGTGAATTTCCAGCATTTTTCTCTATCTTTGAATCACCCCATCTTCTAGATACTGGGGAGTGAACCCAGAATTTTCTCTTCTTGGGTAGACAACTAAGGAGCATGGTACTGTCTTTGGTCTGGTTGGGCCTGGAGCACAACAGGTTAGGAAAAGGAGATGCTAATATCGTTATTTTTTTTTTTCCTAATAACTCCCATTTCCCTTCCCTGTATCAGTCCCTGCCAGGAAATGCCCTAGTTGCTTCCTGGTTGTCATGACTATTGTTTTTGAGACGTTTGTTCAGGTTGGAGGTAAAAATTAGGAAGAGATGAGTCCCGCAGAAAGAGTGTGTCCATACAGTTTTTGAGGAACTGAACAGGAATTCTTAGTCTTTTCACATGGAATCAGTTTTTTCCCCCTTACGTTCTTCTTTAGATTATTGTATGAATATGAGAAGGTAGATCCAGACCAAATGTGAAAGGTTATGGTAACTTAGAAATCTAGGTTATATTTTGTAAACAATGGAGAGATTTATGGAAGAAAGTACCATAGGTAAAAAAAATAAAAAAAAAAAGATTTTCATTTCAGGTAAAACTCAGGCAGCAATGTGGAGGATGGTGTAGTCAATAATCTGGAGGTTGGACCCTGCTCTTTGGCTACTAAAATGATTTCCACAGTCCTGGCTCTGCCACTCCATGCACATACTGTCTTTTTCTGGGTCATGCCTCTTCGAAAATTGTAAGCTTCAGGTTTAATTCCTTCCACCTCTACTCCCCCAGCCTCTAATATATTAAAATTTCACATTTTGACACTTAATAACTATTGACTGAAATCGATGGTCCCAAATGAGCTCTGAGAATAAAAACACTCAAAAATAGAGAATCTCCATTTTCATAACGTTTTCACTGCAGTGTACTATCGGAGTGAGTCACCTTAATCGAAACAGGGTTCTTTATTCTGGTGGTAAAACTGATGACAGCTTCGGGAACCCTGATCCCCATGCCCCTTCATAGTAACACCAGGAACTGATTCTTTACTCTGTTTATAATATATATCCATGACAATAGAATATTAAAATCACATTCTCAAGTTGTAAATATTATAAACCACATTTTTACATGCTCTTGCAAAGCTACTGTCTTTTGCAACAATTTGGCATGGAATTACAAGTAGTGTGCATTAAATTTCATATGCCCTTTAATTTTTTTATCTCTTCATTTGCATGGATATATTTTATAATCATTCATTCTGGTAATAAAACCCACAGGATTTTAAATTGAATTGAAGTCCCAGATGCTTTGAAAGAATTTATGTTGCATAATTTTACTGGTTTTCCTGAAAACAAACAATAATATATGACTTAACTATTCTGCCCAGCATAGGAATAAAGCCCTTTCTTTAAATTTTTTTAGTGTCTTTTGAATAACTTATCAGAAGGAAAAGGTTCAGAAAATGAATGAAAATATAAAAATAATGGAACAAAGGACTCAGTTTTGAATTTCTGAAGATTTTGCCATTTAGAATGACATGCATATTTCAAGTGAAAAAATTTGTGGAACAGCTCTAGAACTTCTCCAGCTTCCCAGCTTGGGTGGGGTCTCGGTGGGGGGAATCAGCTAGTTAACTCCAATAATGTATTTCTGGGAGGCAAAGGAGAAAAGTTGTGTTTTTATCAACAGGAACAATCTGAGTGGGGCAAAGTAGGAGAAATGTTTTGTGCTTGGAAGGAAAACTTGGGATCTGAGTTTGTTTTCTACGGATGCATAACAAATTACACCCAAATATTTTCTTTTCTGTGGATCAGGAACCTTGGGGCAGCCTAATGGGTGGTTGTGGTTTATGATCTCTTGTGAAGTCACTTTCAGGATGTTTGCCTGGGTTGTGGTCTCATTTGAACACTCGACAGGGAATTCTCTGCTAATCTCACGCCCATGTTTGTTGACAGACTTTAGCACCTTTCTGATTGTTAGCTGGATACCTTACTTGGTCACCATGTGAATCTCTCTGTAGGTAGCCTAAGGTCCTTATGACAAGGCAACTAGCTTCCCCTAGAGTGATGATCCATAGTAGAGACAAAGAGAAAGAAAGAAAGAAAGAAAGAAAGAAAGAAAGAAAGAAAGAAAGAAAGAAAACCCAAGACACAAGGTGCACTCTTTTAAGAATGACCTACTCGGAAGTGACGTATTGCATATAACTTGAGTTATATGCTTCTGATTCAGAACAAGACAGATACAATGAGGACAGTGAACAGGACTGCTTAGGGGCAGTGACTCAGGACCACAGCCTTTGAGGTAGCTTTTGAATCGTGTCCTTGTTTGATGAAGGTTAGACAAGAAACACAGGGTTGAAGCAGTGAGAGGACTCTCCATGGCCCTTGCTTCTCATCGTTGGCCCAGTGCCACATCTTTTGCTTTTTTTTCTGAGCTACTCCTAGAGAACTCTAGGATAATTATGGGAGACAGCACTTGTTAAGTACAAGGAGTCATGAGATCTGAGTTTAAGTGTGGTTTGACCACTAAAATTTGGAGTCAAAAGGATTTGTTACTAAATGACTGCTGTACATACTTTGGTGTTTCGATATGTTCTGCTCAAACTCAGGCCTCATCTCTTACTGGATATTTGATCTTTGTAATTCATAGGCAAACCTTGTGAAGCTCAGTTCCTTAGTATAGGAATGAGGATGATATTTTACCTTTTAAGGTGGTTGAAAGATTAAATAAAATGCTATTGCCCTTTCTTTTTCCTTAATTTACATTTGCATCTCTGGATGGCATCGCAATGGAAAAGTGACAATGATGACAGTTTTTACCCAGTGGAACCTCTGATGTGCTCTTCGGCACCCAGGCATTACAGGCATGGACCATGCCTTATTTATCAGGCTCTGTGATCTGAGCAGGGGAGGAGAATGAGGTTGGATACATCCTCAAACATGGGTTATGGGGAAAATGTGGATGGCCACATGCAGGTAAGGAGGGAACTTGGGTTCTGCCTTTCTCCTGGAAAGCATTTTTTGCACAGTACCTAAAAGAAATATAAAAAGGAAGATGATAGATGGTTTGTATATTGTAGGTGCTAGAAAAACAAGGAAGAGAAAGCATTTAAAGACAAAAAAGTGATAGATCTCTTTTCTGAAAATGCATGAACTTTAATCTGTTTTCAATTCTATGCAATGTTACTTCAGGTAGAAGAAAATTCACATTTACAGATTTGTGTCTCTTAGGATAAGTGTCTATTAGCTCCTCTGCATTAACCTTCTCAAACCCTCCTAAATGCAAAAAGGTAGCCAGATAATCAGTTCCCATACACCATTTATTATAGGATGAAATCATGTACTAGATGTGATTTCATTGACTGTCTCCTTCGAAGTACATTCTAGAAAACCTACCATGCAACCAACTCTAGGATGGACATCTAACTCCAGGTTAGTGAGTTCATTTTCTAATCTATGCCCAATAAGATAGTCATCTCCAAATCTGAGCTAAAATAGTGATAATCTGTAGCAGGTTGAGCCTCATAAGCCATGATGCAAAGTTGGGGTTAATGGAATTGTGCTGAGCCACATGAAAGATGAGCAAGCAGGAAAAGTTGGTCAAAGAAAAAAAAAATCAGAAAGGATTTAAAGAGAGAACTCCTCAGAGACTATGAAAGTAGCTTTGTCTTTGATTTCCAGCTCCAAATGGATTTTATTAGTTCTTTATTTAACTCCATCCTCTGCTACTACCTCCTTTGTTGTGCCTGACCTAGTAGATATCTGTTCCTTGTCATGAAAAAATATTGCATAGAATTGAAAACACAGATTAAAGCTCATGCATTTTCAGAAAACAGATCTATCACTTTTTGTCTTTGTTTTAACTAAATACTTTCTCTTCCTTCTCCCAGACATTGGTTCCCCTGAATCCCATGTTCAGGTGGCCCCACGCCAAAATGGCATCCAGTCAGTCACCCTCTCTGGAGGACAGCTGGCATGGACTCATTCACCAGCTGCTGCAGTCCACCACACCCTCTGCTCCTCTGCCTGGGTGCATTTGTCCCTGGAGGCCTCCAGAGTCCCCACCATCACTACCCCTCTGTAGGCTCGAGCCTTGTGTCTCATGCCATGAGTCAGGAGTCAGGAACAATGTGCAATTTCCTCCTTCCCTCTTCTGCCGTGAGGTCCGTCACCTCACGCTCCCTGTGGACTCCAGTTCACCTTTCAGAACTGTCCTGGGTCTCGGGGATCCACTTCTTTTTTCTTTTCTTTCCCAAATTGCTGTACTCCGG
>RJWT010035702.1:0-13419 GCA_004365215.1 Cuniculus paca | reverse complement strand
ACTGGCTGGTTTGGAAGACAGGCTGAGTTGATAGCAACTGAGGTACAAAAACAACTAAATGTCTGTATTGTTTGATTGACTTTGCAGGACTAAGGCCAGTAGCATGTATTAGGAGGATGACAGTACACAATCTAGCAAATATGGGTGATCTCCTTCTGTCTTGATTTTGAAATCCAATATTGTTCTTGCTGTTTTGTTTTGCTCTGATTTATTGTTTTGTTTTATTTAATGTTCTATTTTGATCTGTTTTGTTTTATTTGATTTTACCATGCCTGATGGTAGGGACAACTATTGTGAAAATAAAAAGATCTATTATGGTAGATGTTGATTTTCTATCATCTTGTTTTGAAGTTCTGTAGCATTTTCACTGTTTTGCTTTGATCAGCTTTATTCTATTTTATTTGGTTAGGTTTTATTCTCTTCAAAATAAAAAAAAAAGAATTAAATGAGATAATGAATGCACTCTACTCAGGCTACAAAGCCAATACTCAGTAAACAATGCTGTTTCCACCAGGACTGCAGACAGACTTCTTCCCTCTGGTATTACATGTTTTATACTATGTGTCTCAATCAATTGCTACAATTTTATTCAGTTCCTTTTGAAATGGCTTCTGACTCAGAGAATAAAACTCACCGGGTCTTCACACTGACACCTTTATTTTAAAGATGTCGTTGTCAAGCACTTCCACAGAACAGACAACTGCGCCAAATCTTTACAAGCTAGCCATGCCTCCCCTCCTTTCTCCTCTCTGACATCACTCTGTTTTTGAAGCACACCACCATCTGCAAGGCCTGTGCTTTCCACCACTCTAGGCAAACAGCCTTCTTTATACCTATGTAATTTTATGCTTTTTCCAGTTTATTGAATAACCATGATTTTTCACCTTCTTGCAGGAAATGTGATTGCTCCTCCCTTCTGTCAAATTCAAATTGCCTCTTAATACTCCAGTTTACCTCTGCAGAAGTGATTGCAGCTTGGTGCTCTCTGGGCATTGCATTTGTGTGCAGATGCCATCATGGACAGAGTCAGGGGATGTCTGGAAGTTGGCAGTCCATGCTTCAGTAACATAACGGGGAATAAGAGGCAGTAACCACACTGAAAGGTTCAAGTTTGGTGAACTGCAGGTCAGCTAGGGGCAGTCATCAGTGACAAACTAAGCTGTGTGGTTCCTGGAGGTGGAAGTTTCAGTGTATTTTATATCCCAGATGCAGGCTAACAATTTCCTCGATATGGGTACAGTGATGCTCGGCTTCTGCCTGGACACCTGCCCATTCCAGAATTCAAACCACCCACCTGCCCTTGTCCCCCACTGAGCGACTGCTTTGCCAGTTATCCCTGCAGATTCGACAATATGTTTTTTAAATTATTTCACACTATTCATCAAAATACGTTTGTGGAAGGCATTTTCACTTCCACTCCCCCAGATCATAAACCTTGTATTAGCAGAACAGAGGGCAGAATTCTCATCACTTCATGGAAAACACCAGGTCTCTACTCAGCTTCAGGGTGACTTGATCACTGTGGTAATTCCTTCCCTCTTTTCCAGAAACTGACTTTGGTGTGGGCATGTAAACACTATCCAATGAGACATTTGAGGAGCCTCCAAGACTCTTTCCTGTACTAATAAGATAATGGAGCCTCAGGAGAAGAAAGCTTTTTTGCTTCCTTTTCGTTTGGGATTCAAGACTTTAGTAGTTCACTGATGTAGGGATGGAATTCATTGCTGTGTGATATATTTATACCCTTATTATTTAAGCCACTATTACTTGGGCTTTGTGTTACTTGCAGTTGAAAGTATTCTAAATGATACACTACATAACTCTTTGTTTTCTAAAGAGACTATTAAACAAAATTTAACTGTCCCTATTCCTGCTTTGAAAACTGTGTGCAAGCCAGGCATGGGGGTGTATGCCTGTAATCCCAGCACTCAGGAGGCCAAAGCAGGAGGATGGCTGTGAGTCTGAGGTCAGCCTAGACTATACAGTGAGTTCAAGGCCAGCCTGAATGATGTAGTGAGATCCTGTCTCAAAAAAACAAAAACAAAGCCAAACAAACAAACAAACAAAACTGTGTGCAATCATGTGACAGCTTCAGTCTTCCTCCTGAGCAGTGTTTTGGATGAATTCAAGTGTTAAGAAATCCCAAAATGGTAGTTATAACCTTTGAATGCTCAGCTCTCCCATTAAGTTGATTGATCAAGGCCTTTATCTCCCCCGCCTGAGCAGTCTACTGAGTGCATTGCTGAGCTCTCATCATTCAAACATCATAGCACTTGACAGTGTCCCTGTGTTCTCTATCTTGGCTGTGCAGTAACATTGCTTAACCACAGCTCATTATGCAGAAATAACAGAAGATAAAGTAAAATCCTCAAATGTGCAACTATCAAGTATGAAAAAAGCCCCTCTATGGGGCTGATTTAAAGAGCAGAGAAGAATAGAATCAGGAGCCACAATTCCCATGGACATGGCTAATTAAAAATGATGGCTTAATCAGTTCCAGTTATTACACCTAAAAGATGACATTTCGACTATGGTTTTGTATCTGATAAAGAAATAAGGAATCCAAACATAAAGTTATCAAAGGACAGATTAAAATTATCTGTAAAGGACAATTTGGTTGGAGAAGGTAGTTGACCAAAGGCCCAAATATTTTACAGCTTTACTAGCTACAAAAGACAAATCTACTAAGTAGACTTACTGGATGACAGGTAAATCTGAAAGGCCTAAAACTCTTCAAGGAGCATCAGCTCACAAGTAAGAGAGGCTGATGAGAATAATGTTAGAAATCAGTTGTTCTACACAAGGGAAACTTCTAGAAATACAGCCACAGGCTCCCCAGTACGGATGCGGGTCAACCACAAAGAAACAGATCGGCAATCTCCAATCTCAAGTGGAACTCATCCCCTTGATGAATTTATTACCCTCCAAGGGCTGACCCCTCAGTCTTTGAGACTCAGGAAGCTGACTTTTCCAGCATAGAAGAATTATTTTGTTTTCTTAGATGTGGAATCATATTACTAAACCTCATGAGACTTGTAAAAATGTAGCGTCAATTTATTAACTTAAAATGATAAATGACTGGCACAAGCACTTGAGAAAATTCTCCAAATTACTGTCTTGCTTGAGCCCAGCTTACAAGGGAGGCCAAATCTATTTTATCTGAAAGTTCAGTGGAATCACTGGATTTGAAACCGCATGACATGAGATAAACCAATGCACTCAGTGTATTCTGAAAATTGTCTTGCCAGTGGACAAAACTGAACTAATTCCACTTCCTCCCACTATCTTCATGGCAGATGCCCTTGCCAAAGGGAACAGAGTCTTTTGAGCTGACTGGAAATGTCTCTTTCTCCTGGACAGAGTCCAGATGGATACTGACAAAAGTTGCCTCCAAGATTCTCCTTTCTCTCTGACTTCATAAACAGATTAAAATCCACTTTGTCCAGCATATATTTCATAAATATGTTTACTGATTTGACCAGATTGCTGAGGTACAGTATCTTGAAACTGGGAAGCCACCTCTTCTTTCCCAGCTATTAAGGTCCCTTATGCATCAATATTAAGGCTTGCATCTCAGGGTATAACTTTGTTCCCCTGATCCCCAGATTCTTAGCTACCATCACACAACAGCCACCAAGTAGTTTGTGTAAGCCCCACATTGAACCATGAGCTCTGCAATAGATCAACATGTGACCAGCCTTGTTCTATTCCTACTTGTTTATTCACTCTTTTCTTCCTTCTTTCATTTATTTAATACATAGCCACTGGGCAGCAACTATGTGTAGTCATTATTCTAAGCAGCAGGTACACAGTAGGAAACAACACCCCCCAAAAAATATCCTGTCCTCATGGAATTTGTATCCTATCAAAAAGAGCTAGAAAGTAGACAAATAGTCATAATGTGTTACAGATGAGGAGTGTCATAAAAATTACAGCAGGAAAGGTAGAAATTTCTAAGAGTGGAATATAAAATGTCCTCCAATTTTTATTTTTTATTAGTGCATGTTTGCAGTACATAATGATTACATTCATTTCAGAGAGTTGGTAGATGTTCCTAACACATCTTAATTGCTTTTTCATTCCATTCCCTTCCTCATCCTCCCTCTTATTACCATCTTTTGGTCCCCTTCTCATTTATAAAAGAGCTCTCTTCCTGATTCCTAGTACCTGTCCTTAATTTTGCTCTTTTTTTATATTTTAGGCTTGTCATATAAGAAAAACCAGATGGTATTTGAGTGTCTGTATCTGATGTATTTCACTTAGCATTATGGTCTCAAGGTACATCTATTTCCCTACAAATTTAGTCTTTTTCTGGTACAATAGTACTCCATTTCCTTTGTCCATTCATCAGTTGCTGGCCATATAGGCTGCTTCTAAGATTTATCAATTATGAATTGTGCTTCTATAAACATAAATATGCATGTATCACTGTAATATTTTGTCTTTTAACTCTTTTAGAAAGATACCTAGAAGGGGAGTAGCTGTGTCAAATACAAATTCTAGTTTTAGTTTTTTGAGAAATCTCCATACTGACTTCCACAGTAGTTGAAAGGATGTACATTCCCACAAATGACAACATACAAGGGCTCTTTTTTCCTCACAGCCTCACCAGCATTTGTTATTAATTGGTTTCTTAATGATTGCCGTCCTTTCTGGAGTAACGTTGTTTTAATCTGGAATGTTGTTTGGAATGGAATCTCAATGTTGTTTTAACTTGCATTTCTCTAACAACCATAGATACTGAACATTTTTTCACATATTTATTGGTCCTTTGTACTTTTTCTGAGAAGTATTTATTCATTTCAGTTGTCTATTTTTGATTGGATCTTTTATTTTTGGAGTCCAATTTTTTGGTGTTCTTTTACATTTTCTATATTAGTCTTCTACCTGAAGGAATAACTGGAAAAAAAATTTCCCATTCTGCAGGTTGTCTCTCTGCTCTGTTAGTTGTTTGTGGTGCAGTAAATTTTTAATTTGATATGATCCCATGTGTTGATTCTTGATGTTGTTTCTTGTGCAATTGGAATTCTATTCAGAAAATTCTTGCCTACACCTAGGACTTCAAGAGTTTTACCTATTTTGTCTTTCAGGAGATTAAGTATTTTTGTTTTAACAATTAGATCTTTGTTCTATTTTGGTTTGTGCTTATTTCATTGTGAGATATATGAATCTAAATTTAATCTTCTGCATGCAGAAAGCCAATTTTTTCAGCACAATTTATTAAAGAAGCTATTTTTCCTTCAGTGTATGTTTTTTGACCTCTTTTTAAAGATCAGTTAGCTGTATATGCCTGGTCTCATTTCTGAGTCATCTATTCTGTTTCATTGATCCACATTGTCTGTTTTTGTGCCCATTCCATGCTGTTTTATCATTGTAATTTTATAATATAACTTGAAATCTGGGATTTTGATGCCTCCTACTTTCTTCTTGTTTTTCAAGATTGCTGTTGTTTCACTGGGTCTCTTCTGGATAAGTATAAACTTCAACATTGATTTCTCTAGTTCCATGAGGAATGTTGTTTTGATTGGAATTGCATTAAATCCATATATCAGACTTAGCAGTGTGGCCATCTGACTGTATTGGTTCTGTCTATTCAGTAACAAGGGCTGCCTTCCCATATTTCAATGTCCTCTTTGATCAGCTTTTTCAGAGTGTTATAGTTTTCATAGTAGAAGTCATCCATTTCCTTGATTAGGTTAGATTTAATTTTTCTTGGTACTATTGTGAATGATATTGTTTTCCTAATTTCTTTCTCAGTGAGTTCTTTATTACTGTACAGGAACACTATTTATTTTGTTTATCAATATTGTATCCTGCTACACTGCTGAATCTGATTAATTCTAGGAGTCTTTGAAGGAGGATTCTTTGAGTCTCCTTTGTAGAAGACCATGTCACCTGCAAATAATGATGATCCGTCTTCTTTCTTTCCTGTATATATTGCTTTTATTTGTTTCTCCTGCCTGGCTGTTCCAGCTAATGTTTCAAGTATTACACTGAACAAGAGTGGTGAGAGTGGACATCCTTGCCTTGTTCCTGACTTTAGAGGGAAAGCTTTCCCCATTTATTATGATGCCAGCAGTAGACTTGTCATAAGTGACTTTTATTAAACAAGATAATGTCCTTCTACACCTGCTTTTGTCAGGTTTTTTTTCCATCATGAATGGATGCTGAATTTTGTCAAAGTCTTTTCCTGCATCTATGGAAATGATCATGTGATCTTTGTCCTTGCTTCTGATTATGTGATGTATTACATTTATTGATTTGTGAATATTGAACAATCCTTGCATCCCTGGGCTGAAGCCTACTTGGTCATGATGTACAACCTTTTGTTGCATTCACTTTTCTAGTACACCGTTGACTTTTGAGTCTATGTTCATTAAAGTAACTGACCTATAGTTCTCCGTTTTGGTTGGATCCTTGTCTGGTTGTGGAATCACAGTAATTCTAGCTTCTGAAATGACTATGTGAGTTCTCCTTCATTTTCAATTTCATTAAAGAGTTTGAAGACTGTTGGCATTAGTTCTCCCCTAAAGTTCTTGTAGAACTCAGCAGTGAATCCACTGAATGATGGGCTTATCTTAGTTGGTAGACTTTTTATTACTACTTCTATTTCATTGTTTGTTATTGTTATTCAGTTATTCAGTGTTTTTATATATTCTTGGTTCAGTTTTGTTAATTCATATGTACCTAGAAATCTACCCATTGCTTCTGAATTCTCCTATTTATTGGAGTACAGGTTTTGGAACTAGTTGCTAATAATACTCTAGATTTTTGTGGTGTCTGTTTTGATTTCATCTTTCACTTCTATTTGCATTGATATCGGTCTTTTCCTTCCTTTTTTCTGGTAAGATTGGCTAGGGATTTGTCTATTTTGTCTATTCTTTCATATAACCAGCTCTTCAATCCATTGATTCTTTGTATTGTTTTAGTCTCAATTTCATTAATTTTTGCTCTGATCTTTATAATTTCTTTTCTAGTACTACTTTGGATTTGAATGGTTCTTATTTTCCTAGAACCTTGAGATGAACTTGGAGGTTATTTATTTGGGCTCACTTTGTTTTTCTAATATTGGCATTTATAGCTATAAAATTTCCTCTTAGGACTGCTATTATCGTTTCATAGGTTTGAGTATATTCCACTGGAATTATCGTTTCATGTTAGAAACTAATTTCTTTCTTGATTCCTTTGTGACCCATTTATTAGTCAAGGGAGTATTATTTAATTTCCATTAAATTGCCTAATTTTTGTGGTTTATTTTGCCATTGATTTCTAGTTTCATTATGTCATGATCTGATAATATACATGGGATAATTTCAATTCTTTTGCATTTAGTTAAGCATGCTTTATTGGGCAGTGTGGTCTATTTTGGAGACAATTTCATGTGTTACTGAGAGGAGTGTGTATTCTGTTATTTGTGGATTAAACAGTTTAGGTATCTACTAAGTTCATTTGTTCAAAGTATTCATTCAACTCTGATCTTTCTTTGTTGATTTTTTTCTCTAATTGAGCTATCTATTTTGGTATTAAGGACCCCTGCTATAATCATGCTAATATTTTATCTGATCTTTTATATCCAGTAATGTTTGTTTTAGGAAATTGGGTACACAGATGTTTAGTGCATATGTAATTGTTATCTCTTCCCACTGAATGATTCCTTTAACCAGTGTGTGGTGACCTTGTCTCTTCTGATCAGTTTTAGCTTGAAATCTACTTATCTGAAAATAAGATAGCTACTCCTGGTTGTTTTCAGGTTCCTGTTGCACAGAACATTGTCTTCCAATCTTTGATTGTTTTAGTCTATGAATTTCTTGTACAGTTAAATGTGTTTCTTATGCACAGCATACTGCTGGAGAGTTTTTCTTGATCCATTCCACCAATCTGTACCTTTTGATTGGGACACTGAAACCCTTCATGTTGAAAAGTATTACTGAAAGGTATTGATTCATTCCTGTCAATTATTTTTTGTTGGCTCTTTTTTCCCTTTTGCTTAACTGCTCACCCTGCATGGTGTATTCATTCTGTTAGATCTTCTGTCATTATTTGTGTCATTGTCTTTCTGGGATGTCCTTGAGAATTTTTTAGAGTGATGACTTGATGGTCATGAATTTCTTTAGGTGCTCTTTGTCATGGAAATATCTTATTTCTCCATCAATTTTGAAAAAATTTTGCAGTATGTATCAGTATGCATCAGAAATTGTTTTATTTTAGGGTTTGAAACCCTCTACCTCCAGTTCTCCCAGCCTTTAAAGTTTGTGTTCAGAAGTGTTTCTTATTTCTAGTGAATTTACCTTTATAAGTAATTTGTAGCTTTTCTCTAACAGCTTTTAAGATTTGTGTGAGATTTTGACTATGATTTGTTATGGAGAGGTACTTTTCTGATTCTGGCTCTTTGGGGTTTTATGACTCATTTATCTGTATATTAAATTATTTACCCAGATTAAGGCCTGTATTTAGATGTCCCCACAAAGCCTCATGTGCTCATAGGTAGGAATCCTGGGAGGGGGTCAGAATCATGGGTTTGTGATGCTGGATTATGCTATGTGATACTGATTTTAAGGGTGTGTGAAAACTAAATTGTTTTAATATAGTTCTGGGTGTGGATAATGGAAGCCCTACCCTGTGTGCAGATGACACCAATCAATGGTCTTGTAGCCTGGATGGACTATAAAGGGAAAATGGAAAGCAGGGTTCACTGCTTTCTGCCTCTTGCCCACCATGTCATAGACTATTTCTCCTCTACAATGCCCCTCTGCTATGCCATCCTGCCTTGGAGCCAGCCAACTATGGACTGAAACCTCTAAAAACTGTATGCTAAAATTAACATTTCCTCTTTTAACTTATAAGTATCAGGTGTTTTATCCCAGTAACAAAGAAGTAACTAAGATACCCTGCACATGGAAACTTTTCTACTATTATTTCTGTAAGCAATCTTTTTATGCCATTTTTGCTGTCTTCTGATTTTTCATTAATTCCAATCAGTATTAGTCTTCTTCTTGTCATTTTGCAGTTGTTGTATTCAATTTTCCTGTTCTCTTGTTTTTAAGGTATCTCTCTCACTGTCTTCTAGTTCTGGTGCTCTGTCCTCACATTGAGAATTTCTCCTTCCCATTCTTTCAGTAGAATTTGTAATCCCCTAAATTTCTGTTTGTTACCTTTTCATGGACTCTAATTCTTTGCTAAACTGTTTATTCATGTTTTGTATCAGTTTGCTTAGTTCAACCAACTTTTTCTTGATGTTGTTGGTACTCTCACTGATCATTTTATTGGGTTCATTATCTGTTTAGTTATATCTTCTTTGAGCTCACTAAGCACTCTATTAATATGAGTTCTTTTTTAATCTCCTACATTATCCTTTCAAATAGTCAAAATGTCACTTTTGATTTGCTCTCTAACAATTCTCCATGGATTGGCTTTGGGGGAGTTGGAAGCTTTTGGATGCTTTTTGTCATCTTGTATCTCTCTCTCTCTCTCTCTCTCTCTCTCTCTCTCTCTCTCTCTCTCTCTTTCTCTCTCTCTCTCCCCTCTCTGTACTGAGGCTTATAGTAGTAGACATTATTACTAGTATGGTGATCTCCTTAGTTAATACATGCTTTTCAATAGTGTACTCTGGTGTGGCTAACCATAGGCCTTTGCTTTTGTCCCAAAATCTAATCACTTCTGTTCATTTGGGAGGGGAGGCTGCAGTGTGTTTGGCCCAGCACCCAGTTCTCTGGGAATGGGCCATAGAACTGTTAATGACACAAAGGCAATCCAGATATCTGCATACAGAAAATATTAATACAACAACTATGGAATCTTGGTAAAAGCAATAAAATCAGCAACAAACTGGATATTGACATACCCTAAGAAGCAATAATGTACCACCCTTAACCATAGGAAAGATATAATTTACACTATAATTATAGTATAAACCCTAAGCAACGTAAATATTGTATACAGCAAATGTCTATTGAATGCAACAACTGTACCTCCACTAATAATAGAACAGTAGTCAACAGTAATAGCATGTAGTTAACTAAAGATTCATGAAGCTTAATGGTTATACTAGTGAAGATAGTGGAAGTGGGGAACTAGAAAATGAAGAAAGTAAAATTTGAAAATTTAATCAATGGAAGATGAGAAGTAGGAGAAAAAGTGAGATAAAGGAGTTTATTGAGGAGTAAAAGGTAATAAAATTATTAGATAAAAGTAACAGAAAGGAACAAATAAGAAAAAGAGGGGGAAAAAGTAGAAAGTAAAATGAAGGAAAAAAGAAAAATAGAAAAGAAAATAGTTAAAAGGAGAAAAGAAACTAAAAAGAACAAAAAACCCAAATCCCAAAAACCAATGAAGGAAAAAAATTGAGTCCCTCCCCACAAAAAATCCTATGTATTTGTGAATGATTTCTTTCCAGGATCTACATTCTTGAAATCCAGTGTATCAAAATTTCCTCTGCCTAGCTTTATAAGCTTTGAGTTTCTAAGGTGTTCCCCTGCTCGAGAGGCCCCTCTGTCCATACACTCCAGACTTTGGCAACTGTTCAAGCCAAAGCATGTCCTTGCTCACATTAGTCAATGGGGAAAGCTTTAAGATTACTGGTCTTTTCTGGATGTAGGAAGGAAGGCAGGGGTTTAAGCAGATGCTAGATTTAATGACAGCGCTTTCAGATCTAGCCACCTTTCAAAGCCACACTTACCAGGCCTGATTTCTCATCACATAAGGCAGGGCCCATGTCCTTCCAGGCCTGAGATTTAACTTCTTAGGGGGATCTGAGTATAGACCCCCTTTTTGTAGCTGTCTCTTGCCTAGTCACTGTGGTAGAGTGTCATAGTTACTTTTCTTGTTGCTGAGAAAAAATATCCAACACCCAGAGTTAAAGGAGGGAGGGTATATTATAACTCACAATTTGTAGATGTTTCAGTTCATGTTTGGCTGGTTCCATGGCATGGTAGTATGGCAGAGGGGTGTTGCAAAGGAAAAACATATCATGGCAGGCAGAAGGCAGCCAAACAGTGAAGCAGCAAGTGACAAGCAGCAATAATGGTAGCCCTCTTTCTGTCCCTTATACTCTATCCAAGTTACCCACCCTAGGGAAGGCAGCACTCACACTCAGGGTGGGGCACCCTTAATCTTAGCTTCAAACCATGAGTCAATCCCAGAACCACATCCTTAATCTTAGCATTACACACTCTAGATTCAGCCACCTCTGAAAAGCTCTATGTATGACCACATGAGGCTTTGGGTACAAGCTGTAACTAAGGGTAACACTAGATACCCTGAAGTGACTTGTTCTACAGTTGCTCTGTGGCTCAGTCTTAAATAATTCTCTAACTGGCTCCTGATAAAACACTCAGGCAATGTGGCAAGTGCTGCACTGAGTTTCTCCTCTAACTCTGGCCTGCAGTGAAGGAGTCACTTTTGGAGTAAAACCCCTTGCTGTTTCTGTACTTTAAATACCTGGGGACTTTTCTTGGGGCTAGTGCTGCTGGCCATGTCTGTAATTTCTCCTTGAATCTGATGACCCTCCTCCATTCTTACCTTTTCTCCCTAGATGCTGGCCTCATTTATGATCAGGTCAGTAGGTTGGCTGGTACCTCTGTTGCCCCATGCTGAGGGGAAATAAAATGCAGAGTCACTTCAGAGTTGGTAAGTAGTCCCAGCCAGGGCACAGAGTTCACAGGTGGGGAGTTGGTAGGGGGTGAAAGCATAGCACCATTGGCCCACAGGGAGTATAGCTCCACAATATATAATTTTTGGAATGTGGCATTGAAAGTCATCACTGAAAAGATGACATTTGAGCAGAGACCTGGGCAGGTGTAAAAGCTATAAGAATGTTCCAGGCAAAGGCAGCATGAGCGTTTCTGGACTATGATAAGCTAGATGAGAGGTAGAAGGTTATGTCAGGGAGTTAATGGATTGCTGAATCAAGTAGAAACTGTGTAACACCTTCTACGTAGCTAAAAACAAAGCACATCATTGATGGACATGCCATCTCTCTGAACCATGTAAACAGGAGGACAACGGACATTGTATTGAACAAAATTAAGGCCATAAACTGTCTGTATGTTCATTCAACTAGTATTATTGAGCTCCTTATATGTGTCAGCCTTTGGCCTTGGCCTTGAGGATATGATGATGTAGCTTGTAATCTAATCACACAGATGACTAATAAATCTCATGTAAGATAAGGGCTTTGCCAAAATGATCATTGGGTGCCTCAGGAGAAGATACTAGGAAATGTAGCCTAGTCTGAAAGACTTCCCATTTAAGTGAGAAGCCGAAGACAAGAAAAACTTAAGGGAATAAAGTACAGCAAGGGAAGAGGCACTGCTCCCAAATGAAGGAAGTAAAACAAGGAAAAACTCTACATGAAAAGTGTGAGGAGGGAAAGAGGTGAGCATAGGGAAAGCCTCAGCTGACTGGGCTACAGGAGTCAGTGGGAGCCAGCAGAAGTAGGAACAGAACAACTGTGGACTGGACTTCAGGTTAGCATAATATGAATGTAGGAAAAGTTTCAAACCATTTATTCATTCTTCAGCTAGTGTTTGTCTAGGTCCTACCATGTGTTCCAGGTTGTCCTCGGCTCCAGAACCTCATATGATGCAGTGTACAGTTCAGGGTGGAGAGCAAGAAAGTGATATCAACTGTGCAACCATGGAAGTCACAGTCTTCACCTCTTAACTCTCTTAAATCACTGCAGGTAGTGGTATATTATCTCCTGCATTTACCTACTTAGTGTTCTTCAAGAAATGCTTTTATGTCCCATTTTACAACAAATAAAACAAAGGTACAGAGAGACTTAAGGAGTTCCCAGACACACATAAATAGTACATAACAGAGATAGAACTTGTGACAGATGGTTTTCCAAGCAGAGACCATCGTGAGACATCCTACCCCTCAAACCCTTTTTACTAAGTGACCTCGATATCCTTCCGATCAATGGTGGGGACTTCCCTTGAATCTAGGTGAGTCTGTGACTTCAGGGCAGGGAACAGTATGTGGTCCTGAGGATGGTAACACAGGCAAAGAGCGTCCACCTTCTTCTGAGAACCCTGCTTTCAGAAGTTAGTCACCACACTGTGAGGAGGTCACAAACACCGTGCAGAGTCAGCATCAACTCCCAGACACTTACTTGCCAAGTCGCCTCCAGCCCTCCAGCCTTCCCTGATGAGTCTTCAGATACTGTGGAGCAGAGAAAGACCATCTCTGCTAAGCTTGTCCTAGATTCTTGCTTCCCGGGATTTATAAACGTAATGAACTAGTGATATTTTTATTCTGGGGCAATTTGGTCACAGCCAGAGGAGTCAGAACAGGATTCCAGTCCCTGGTTTTTCACTCCCCACCTATAGCTGTCAGGCATAGCAAACACAGGCAGGATGGGGCAGCACTGAGGAGTGGGCCTGACTGCCTCATGTGTGATTTAGGCGAAGTTACTTAATG
>RJWT010035701.1:0-13416 GCA_004365215.1 Cuniculus paca | reverse complement strand
TAAGGCTCAGGGATCAAATCTTCCAGTATTTTTCAGGCATTGAGCTATAATGTGATTAGCATTTTTATGAAGAGTGATCCATGAGGATTGTCCCCAATCTGACTGCTCACTCTAAAACAAAAGCCAGAAGGAAAAGGCCTCTGGAAGTGAGCGCGAGTGAGTTTTCAGCTAAGTATGCTGTGGGGAGTTGCGGCCTGGCTGAGGAGGTGACTGGGGGCGTGGCCTGGAGAGTCTACCTCCCTTTTCCTCCCTTGATCACTCTGCTTCTCACCATCATGCCATGCACTGTTTCTCCTCTGCCACTCAGCCCTGCCTTGGCGCCAGCCAGCTAGGGTCAGAAACCTCTCTACAAGCTGTGAGCCAAAGTGAACCTTTCCACCTTAGAGTTGTAGGAGTCTGGTACTGTGTCTCAGTGATGAGAAACTAAGACATCTCCTACTCACACATCTCCTTAGTTTTGGCAATTGTAACCCAAAAGTAAGTCACCACCAGGTTTTATAGTGGGGAAAATTTCAGGCTTTGTCTAACTGTCTCTTGTCTCTGCAGCAATAGGTGCAAATTCAAAACTTTGCCTCTTCCAGGAAGCACCCACCATCACGGGCTCATCTTATTTCTCTGCTTCTTTGCATCATTCTGGTTATCAAATCACAGAGACTGCATTTGCCTTCCAGTGAGCACCTACCGTAACCTGTCCCTTTGTCTGTGTCCTCTACTGATGTGGTCCTCTAACATTCATCTGTTACCATCTAATGAGCCAATCAAGCCTCTTTTCTCTATGCCATGCTACTATGGTGTGTGTGTGTGTGTGTGTGTGTGTGTGTGTGTGTGTGTGTGTGAACCAGCATGATGAATGATCCCTGATGGACTGAAATATTTCCCCCAAGGACCATAACTTCCTTTCTCACCAACTACTACTTTTCCTCATCCCCTAAATAAACATTTTTCTCAATGTTCTTTCTGCACCTTCTTTTTATACTCCAGTTCACCTGCTGGGGATGTCATCTATTCTCAGAGTTTCAAAGTTTTCTAACTAAATAATGACCAAAAGGCCATATAAAGAAAGGATTTGCAAAACAGACTTTTAGATCAGGGAGACTGAGACTGAAATCCTAGACCTAATCGTTTCTAGCACTGTAACCTAAACAAGTCACTTCAACTCACTGTCAGCTTCTTGACCTGAAATATGGGACTAATAATCATTGCTCTAAAATGTTGTAGTCAGGACTGAGTGAAATAGTATGTGCTTAGAGCTTGATAACCACTCAGTATCAGTGGAAAGCATTTGGCTGTTTCTGAGATGAGCAGGGTGCATTCCTTGTTATTTTACAAAAGATAAAACATGTTGGGAAGCTATGCCTACTAAAATTTTCAGACATAATTCTGCAAGGCATTCAGATAACAGCATTTCTATAGTGGATATATATATTTAACTTTATAATTACTTGACTAAGCAGTGTAACTGAGCAAATCTAGTTGCCACGGTGGAAAGTACTAGCCGTGGTGTGGTGTCCATCTGTCCCCTTCCTTTCAGTGGGGTTTTTGTCCCCTAATCTAGCAACTGCATGTGATAGCCTGCCTGGTGACTGGTCATGACCATGTGAAATGTCAATAGAGTGTATTTGCATCCATGGGATATGAAAGGAAGTGTGCACCTTCTCAAGTCACGGTGTGAAACATTCCCTCTTTCCCCTTATCTTGACAGCAGTGTGGATGAGGGCACGTTCCTAGCTTCCACTACTAGGTATGGCCAGTACCCTAAGGGTTCCAACACCACAGCTGAGGTGACACCTGCACTCCCAAATGAGCACACGGGCACAGTTTGTTTCACTCGCATTGAACCAGTGATATGAGACATACATAAACGTTGGTTTCATTTCAGTCATTGTATTTTGGGAACTTTTAGTTACAGCAGCTTAGCTACCTAACATGGTCCCTGTTTGCCCATTTCAGTACTCTGAGGGAGTGAAAATTCGTGATCCTGCTTTTATAGCCACATATAGGATGATGAGTAATTAGCACATTTAATACACTATCTCCTTTAAATAGTTTTCTCTGGCAGGATGCTGACAGGAGGGAAAGAAGAAGGACATCCGAGGTAGCTGGGTCGTTTCCGAAGAGGAGTTACTGTTACCAACTGATGCACAAACTAAATAGAAGACAGGAGGCGTCTTGTTAGGACAAGTGAGGAGGCTGACTGGGATTGTTTCCAGAGAGGAAAATCTTCCCTCTTCTCTATAGGAGCAGCGCTACCCTCAGGCAGAGTAAAGCATTCTCTCTAGAAACAGTTCTGATTATTAGCTCTAATTTTCTGAGAATGACTGAGTTGATGGCACATAATCTGTGCACTATAGAATGTGGGAAATTGGACTCTAATTTGGCAAATCTGCGAGCAAGATCAACACATTCTATCATGCAATGAGCTTAATAGAGACCCTCTAGGTTTTTACATTTGAGCAAAATTACCTTCCAATGAGCCTGTTAATGAGAGATGACTGAAGAATTTAGCCCTAGATGAATAAATTAGAAAGAACTGTTGAATGGAATGGTTTCCTATAATTGATCCAGATCAGGACAAGAGACTCTTTTGTAAAGAACCAGATAGTAAATACTTAGTTGGTGTAGTCCGTACGGGCTCTGTCAGAATTACTCAGTACGGCCATTATAGCAAGTGCAGAGTGGCAGAGAATCACTAAGCAAGCATGGCCATTCCAACTCTACTCTGTTATGGACACTGAGATCTGATTTTCATACAATTTTCACATGTCACAAAATATATGTTTCTTTGATTTTTTTTTCCCCCATGACCACTTAAAACTGAAAACCATTCTTAACTCACCAGTTGTATAAAGCCTACATTTGGTGGACCACATTTGTCCTAGAAGCCAGACTTGGCTCTTGGACTCACCCTGCATGCACGAGAAGAGAGTGTGTGAGAACTCAGCAAGATGGTGGACCCAGTGTGCTACAGTTAGAGTCATACCTGCCAAACCAGAAACTTGAGAGGTACCTATTGCTCTTCTGTATCTTTTTCTAAAGTCTTCTTGGTCACTGAAGGAGCTATGATCCTTCCACCTCACAGATCCCCCATGCCATCGGGCTTTGGGGTCCTCGCCGAGATGGGAAAAACAGGCATTAGAGATGGCCAGTTGTGTTGTAACATCTCAGTCCAAAACAGGATGAAGTAGGGACTCTTGGGTACAGCAGTTTAGCTAACCAATGCGGTCCCTGTTTGCACAGATCAATGGTCACATGATCTCAAGCAGCCCCAAGGGGCTCGGGAAAATTTAGTCATAGTCCGGCTATGTGAAAAAAAAAAAAGAAAAATATTTATATTGACAGCTTGTAAGAATATGTGCCAGACCTTTTAGGTTCTGCAGTGTGTTTTAAAATTTAAATACTATTTATACTACTTATGATTAGTGATGCTTCCATATTTTTTCATGTTATTCTGTTTTTATGTATAATAAAGAAGTTAGCCTGCTACCACCTTCCTTTCTCTTCTCACCTGTCATCTTCAATGTTTGGTTCATAAATTATCATTGTAGTTATGTAACTTTTTACAAGTTTTTTTTCTCAAAATGGCCTCAATATTTAACATTTGTTCCTAAATTTTTCCAGCCTTGAGTTCCGGATTTTATTTTATCTTTCTGTTGTCTAGAGAATATTATTGTGCTGTTTTTATTATGAAAGCTAAGAAATTAGTTATACAGTCTCTCAGTTTTTGCCTATATAAGAAAGTTCTTTTTCATCTTTACACATTTACACGTTATACATTCTCTCTCTTAGATTATTCTAAGCACCCATAATCCAGTCACCTTCCAAGCATCCACTTAGGATTGCATGAGGCCGTAGGGGGACATCTACATTTAAACTATAACGAGATCTGAAGCAGATGTTGGCAAAAGACAGGACAGCCAGGAATCCGGCACCTGTCATGCTGAGCTGTTACCTGTTTTGCTCCCAAGGGTTCCTAGAGTATGCCGGTAAGCAGAGCCGAACCACCGTCCCTTCCTATCATCTTTGGGACCATAGGATCTGTTCTGTTTCCAAGGGTTTGACATATGGTGCATGGCTAAGATGGGCATGTAATGGGATCTCATCCAGACATTGATGTATGATCCATGCACATCTTGAACCTGTGGCGCTAGTCCCATTATATTGAATGTTACGTATCTAAATAGAGTAATTAGAACCTGATACAAGGACTATCAGGCACAGTCCATGATCCAAGTAAAATCTGTTTCTATCTATAAATAGTTTTAAAACCCTTTATTAATATTATCTCTTAAGGGCTTGACTTCCTGATTTGCTCACTTAGGCTAAAATGTAGCATACACTTCAAATCTAGTGTGCATTCAATTAAGCCATAGTAGCCACAAATTAATGAGTAATAATACTGTCAGCCTGGAAAAAATACTTCTAATGAAAGAAATGAACTTTTGCACTCCTCATACAGGTGGCTTTGCTGTACTTGACTGATACGAGCATGTAGGAAAATGCTAAAGTCTATGAATAGGCATTCCTGCCAATGAATAATAATGACCTCATTACTAAACATGTTTACATTTCATGGCATCAGAGAAAAGAAACATCGCGATCCCTAGAGTTCTCCAAATTAATTATTGCTCAGGGTTTCCTGATATAAACTCTGCTAGCTATACCGGCTCACTGTACTTTTTAAAATATTGCTAAAGGGAAAGCAGTATTGTCCTTAGGAAAGATAAAAATCAAAAGCTCACCATTCTTCTTTATGCAAGACTCCCAAGATCTTAATGAAAAAGTGTCCTTAAAGGAAATACACATCATTCTCGAAGCTATGTTACTTTCTGTGCCATATACGGGGATCTTACATGGTGGAGAAATCACATTTCAGTAACCATTTGGAGAAATGCCACTTATCCCCCCCAGTTCTTAGAGTAAGGCTCTGTGCCGGGCTTGATGTAATTTGACACGCCGTCTCAGGAGGCTCAAAACTCAACCCTCCCCTCATCACCTAACATAGACCGAGGCCGTCGTTTCTATTGAAGGCCTTAAAAACAGTATTGACTCAAGTAGAAAAGCATAGCTTCCTACCCAAGAAAACATGACTATTCTTATGTCCCCTTTTCAAAGAATCTTTGAAGGCAGATAACAAGAAGCAGATCTTAGGCCAAGCAATGGAGAAATCGGGTGGAAAAGGAGACAAGCCGTATTAGACTGGTTTTTGAAAGGATAAGGATGGAGAGAGTGATGAGTCACATATGCGAGACGGAGTGGTTGATTCGGGCATCTTTTATGAGCCTCTGCACATCAGAAGAACACACAGAACTAGGTGAAAAGGAGAAGGACCTTCATTATAGATCAGTTTTCCTACAGAATTCTACTAAGGCAGAGCTTCAGGAAAGCAAGCTACAGACCCTACTACATTGGCAGTGTGCAAACGAGGACTCTAGATCAGCATTCTTCCTGGTACCCAGGAACAGTTTCTGTTAGCAGTTTAAAAACGCCTTTAGGATCTATGTCACGAAAAGTCTTCCCTGTTATTAGCATAGACTCCTCTATAGGATTATATGATACAGGAACAGAAACAACCCCGTGTATTTTTTTATTTTACGTAGTTTCCTTTCATAACTGTTATATCCAAGTTTGGAGCATTAAGTAGTATAATTGAAGTATTTAAAGGAAATTTAAGAGTTGATATTCCATCTACACCTCTATGCAATTAATTATAGGGAAAGGAAAATAATGAAATTTGTTCAAAAATTGAATACTGCTGGCACCACAATAAAGAAGTTTCCAAACCTTTTGTAAAGGAAAGTTTCCGTAAGTTCTTTTGTCTCATTTTAGGAATAGCCAGGGATGGAGTTTATTGTGTCTTCCCCTAAGACCCCTGTAGATCAGCTGTTTACATGGCTCTGTACTTACTGTTAACAGCTTTTCAAGACCTACAGGGAGATGTTGAATCTTACACACTTTTTTGGAGTTCTGCTACCTCAGCCGAATCTCTGAGAATTCTCCCAGGTGTAAAGTCTTACGTCCTTGGCCACTTGAATCCAAATACAGAGTACTGCATTTTCATCTCTGTCTTCAATGGAGTCCACAGTATCAACAGCACAGCCTTGCGAGCAACGACTTGCGATGGGGGTAAGTCCAGATTCTGAGGGATACCTGGCTTCGGAGATGCGAATCAAACCGATTGATTCTGGCTGGGCTTACTATCAGTCACCCCTCCACTGTAAAATTTCCCGCTGTCAGAGGGAAGCAAGACCAGGCTGAAATGCTTAAGTGCTGGCTGTCAGCGAGTGGCAGATCAATAGCGTGGTCCCACCGGAACGACAGCACGAGGGCCTGGTGAGGGGACAGGAGCCCAGTTTGCTCCTGCTCTTTCTGGGACAGGTTTCTCTCGGAGCTGAGTGCACATCAGTGAGTGGTGACATTTAGAAACACCTTTTTTTTTTTAAGATCTGTTCTCAGAAGCAGTGTGCTTTTCAGAAACAACAGCCAAGCACAGAGGGCCCCACATGAGTCACCAAGAATGGTAGGTGGTTTTTCAGCCACATAGAAAAATTGCCTGTGACTCATTTCTAAGCCAGTTAGCAAGGGGGAGGAAGGAAGGGAAGGAATGTGTGAATCTGAAATGTATTCGCAATGGTCTTTCTAATCTTTTTGGCTTTATAAAGTCTCATTATAAACATTATAATATCATTACCTCCCAAGCAAGTGTTCCAGGTCATTAGCAGAGCTCTTTAAGCATGGAACCCATTTCCCTCTCTGGTGGCAAAGGTCAGCACCTTTTGTTTATAAAATAGGATGAATCATAAAGACGATTTTTCAACTAGTTAAGATGGGTTATGATAAAAATAGGTCTTTGCATAGTTATTTCTGACATGCTTGAATAATGGTGTAATTTAACGCCAAGCAAGATTTTTTTCTAATGTTAGATTTCATCATTACCTATGGTAATCAACATTCAAAATCATTTACATAATGACAATATTGCATTATTGCTTCATATTGCTTGAGTTACAAGCTAGTAACATCAAATGATTTTTCACCGTTCCACCAGCCTCAGTGCATCCGAGTTCTATTTTTTGCTTCAGGAGCAAATTTTCTTTTTTCCTTCCCTACCCCCACTCACCCCACCCCCCAACCTAGGAGGGGTACAGTGAAGGGATGTAAAAAAGACAAATAATAGATATGCGTGAGGGGTGCAGATGGGTGAATAATTTATCATCACATCCCACTGGTCTCAGAGTATTGAAGATTAGCACTATGTTGGTGGTATAAAGCACTTTCCTAGCAATTCTTATGGTTTCTAACTGAGAGTATAATAACCAATTTGCAGAGGACTACAGACTGTGATAACTTCATCAGAGGAAAGCAGATAAGCAAGGACCCTTTGCGAAACCTAAATACTAATCTGCATTTAGTTTAACAAGTGCCATTCCAGAGACAGCTGGAGCGGATGCCTCCTCTTCCTTTCATTCCAGAGCCTCAGGGCATGCTGCCGCCAGAGGTTGTCATCATCAACTGCACAGCTGCCCGTGTCATCTGGTCATCTCCTTCACACCCAAATGGTGCTGTCACTGAGTACTCCATCTATGTAAACAATCAGCTCTACAAGACTGGAATGGATGTGCCCGGCTCGCTTATTCTGAACGACTTGTCTCCCTTCACTATCTATGACGTTCAGGTTAGGGCATTGTTTTGTTTTCTTTCTTTCTTTTTTTTTTTTCTTTCGATGCTGAAGTTTATGGATATGTTAAATAAAACATGCGGAGCTGTGTCTCTGAGTGGATACTTGCTGTCTTGGTTACAGACTATTTATTTGGTGGGAAAGGGAAGAGAGAGAAGAGGCAAATTGATCAGAATTAAATCTGTTTGCTGTGGGCAAACACGTGAGTCTCTGGAGAGAGGATCATGTTAAGATGGAAAACGATGGTGATGAGGATGGCAGTGAAATTCTCCCTGACAAAATGGAGCTAATCACATACTCGAAATAAATCTGGCCAGTTTGCCTTTTCCCCCAATCTTTTATTGATCTCAAAATCCCAGTCCACCGGTGCATGTGGAGATGTCCCCATTTGTGCTGCTCAGTAGTTACCTAACTCCTTTGATGGCAGTTTTCACTTTGCAAGGGCCATAGATTAGGTGACACGAAGCGTGCTGTCCACCTCCAACACTCTTGATTTTGAATGCAGCAGGGAAACACAGAGGAAAGTGCAGCAAACTAATTTTAAAGGATTTTTTGTTGTTGTTTTGTTTTTGTTTTTGTTTTTGTTTTGAGGATGAAAGAAAGATATCCATTCAACAACTGTTCAATGACCTTGTCTATCTGAGAGTCCTTATATTTACACTTTTGTCCTTGGAACCTTGAGGGTCTTAGGAAATCAGGGCACCATTGCTCTAGGAAAAAATAATGCATGCACTTGTATGATAAAAATCTCACATACAACTCTAGGAAATGCTCCAGCAAGGCAGTGCGTACTCGTTGGCTTTATCAGAACTGAGAGCGCAAGAGCGTGGTGAGAGCCCTGGTTCCATGCATGCCTGTGCATCTCAGCCTTGGGCTGTGCAACAGGAGATGCGCTAGGGAGGGGTCCCTGAGTCCTTAGTGTAAAAGGCCTCTTTTCTCTCCTACCTGCTGGGTGGAGTCAGTGCTGACTAGATTTGATCAAATTTGGGTCATGTAATCACAAAACTCCAACCTAGAGCTCAATATTTGAATTTTGTTCTTGATGCCTAAGATGCTCTCATTTTTGGTGACTATTTTTTGGGGAGCTCCTTATAGTCCAGAAATGCTGCACTTGACATAGCTCCTGCATTTCTGGAAACTCAAATGTTAAATTTTCGTGATTTTTATTTTGATGTCAAAGATGATTTAATTGGTATGGCTACTATTCACAACTGAGGTGCTCTATGCTAACCTCTTCTGTAAAATAGTGAGTGGTTTAAGGTGGCTAATGCAGCCAAGCGTCTACTCTTTTATATATCCCTTTTAAAAAGGAATAAGAATTTCAGTTTTTCATTTTACTTTATCTTTGTTTAATGTGGTAAACTCTTATATTTGTGTCTCATTCACTTTATATAGTTATAGCCCTAGAAACATGTCCTGAGGTGGGAAGTTTCAGTATTACATTAGTAAGAGTGAAAACATTTTTGGCATAATTTTCTAAAGTCAAAAGAAAAGCTTTGTGGGAAAACATATGAATGGACCTGTGCATTTTAGAACTGAAGGCTAAATTTAATATTTAGATGAGAAGGCAATAGGATGGAGCAAAACCCAAATCAGATACCCCAAATCTTACCAATTTAATAACCTAAATATATTTTTTATTACTCTAACTTTTAATTTACAGACTTATTAAAATGTAGGTGGGAAGATTTTCTCTCATGTATGGAAGTTAAAAGAAGTTGATCTGAATGTAGTATGGTTGGGAATGGTGGACAGTTGGTAGAATAGAAGGAGACTGAATGACAGGTACCAAATTACAGTTAGATAAGAGGGGTAAGTTCTGTATTCCACAGCCCACTGGGATGATGAGGGTTCATAACAGTCTGTTAGATGTTTTATAAGATTCTGGAAGAGAGAAGCTCAAAGGTGGTAAAAATATGGAGAAATGATAAGGAGACAGAAATGCTAATTATCTTGATTTCACCACTCTATGCTGTGAACATGTGTGGAAACACATTGAACCCCATAAATGTGTACAATTATTGAATGTTATGAACTTTAAAAAATTATCTGTTCAAGTACTAAATATTTGATACATATTACACATATAGCAAGATCAGTTGAGTCAATTCAGATTTATCTCATGAAGCATCATAGAGTCAGATACTTTCTAATATGTGACAAGCTTGTGTCACTAATTCTATTACAGCATTATATTTTAAGCTAATTGCCTTAACTATATTTTTGGTTCAAGTGTACTTGGAGTGTAGGGCCTCGATAGTGTTTAAAATTACTAAATAGTAGCTCAAAAGGGCCTATCACACCAATAAGCAACACAAGCTCACACAGCATTGTGAGCATATATTTCAATTTGCATTTAGCTGCAAACCGTCTTAGGAATAAAATGACTGATCTGCTAAACACAACACGCGTCGCATTTGCCTTTCTCCTAATGCCAACAGAAAAATCAGAGAATGACTTCACTTATAAGCACAGAATGAGTGTTTAAGAATCATCAGTTTCTGGCTTCCCTCCTTTTTTTATGTGTGAGATACCAAAAAATTTGCCACTGAAAAATTACAGTTCGATTTTGGGGTGATCCTCTCACCCAGAGCCGCTGAGGCTGTTTCAGCGCATGCTCCACGCCCAGTCTTCTGTGAATTCACTCATGGCGCCTGCCTCTCGGGGGTTGTATTCCTTTTGTGTTACTAATGCTTGAGGCGCCCCATTCCTAATCTTAGTTATTCCACCCTCCTCCGTTTTTATTCAGATTAGGTGGCAGAATTAAAGGGGTGAATGATGATTTTCTGCTGTGATTAAGGTAAAAATACCGTTGCAGCTGGAACAAATGGATATAAAATAGCTCAGCCATATTGGAAGGCTTTCTAAGCTTCATTTTTCTTCCGTTATGCATTAGCATGTAGGCGATTTGTTGTAAAATGTCAAGACTTCCAGAAGATATCATCATTACACTACTTGGTTATAGATCTAGAGAGCGCTGTGCAGCGATACGCCATTATGCTTGCAAACTGTCACCTGAGTGTCTTCCACTCCTCGACAGTGCTCCAAGTAGATTAATATGTCTTTCTCCTTCTGAACGGTTGGAGCCAGAGACTAAAAATCACCATTCTAATCACTAAATCAATTGTCCTGAGCCCAGTTCTGCAATCTACTCTTGCCTGTCCCACTGGAGTCAATTAACATCAAAAATGAATATTTACTAAACCCCAGGAGGCAGTGGAGAACTGGAAGAGATTTATGTGAAATGAGGATAGCTGGATTCAGTCCGTGATAGGTCTGCATTTTGAAAATGGTTGGGTTGATTCTTGTGGAAACTCCTGTTTGCAGGTGGAAGTCTGCACAAAATATGCGTGTGCAAAGAGCAACGGAACACAATTTGCCACTGTGGAAGACACCCCCAGCGACATAGCAACACCCTTCATTCATGATGTCACATCAAGGTACCAAACTTTTTTATCAGTTAATCTGAAGAACTCTGGTAATAAGAAATGGAAGTCCAAGTCAAACAAATCATTTCAGCCATGACTATCACTTCAAAGTTTCTGTAAGCAGATGTACAGATCAAATGTTTGATAGTGTTTTACAGGTGTTAATCTTCACTGGGCATCCAATATCTGAAACTGATTTCCATAATCTTACTTTCCTTAGTAATCTGTGACCAAATACTTAAATGTGCAAAAGAGACTTTATTTAAATATATTCTTTTGAGCCAGGTATGGTGGTGCATACCTGTAATCCCAGCACCTGGGAGGCTGAGGCAGGAGGATTGTTGCAAGTTTGAAACCAGTCTGGGCTACAAAGTGAGCTCAAGGTCAGACTAAACTGCATAGTGAGACCCTGTCTCAAAAAGACCAAAAAAAATATCGATAGATACATAGATAGAGATATAGATATATAGATACAGATATGTAGATATATATCTTTAGTGATCCTTTTATGAAGTGAAATACAATCTCAAATGAAATGATTACCTTCTAATGCAACCTCTTTGAAAAAGTTTGATTTCCATAAATCAGATTGCCCTGAAGCTAAAAATATCTGTAAAAGGAATACAGCAGATAATTTTTGAATACCTATTGTCAATTTTATCAGGTTCTTAGTTAGAATCCTTTTATTTTTCTGTATCCTTTTATTGCTAAAAAAATTACCATATGTGAAAATGAGTCTTTTTAAAATTCATAATTAGCAATAGTGGTAAGATTTAATGTCATTTCCGAAGCCAAAAGTGAGATGATACTGGTTTACCTTTCCATATCAAGTTGAGGCCAAAGAAAGAAATATGAATATTCCCAGGTCATATTTTTGCTTGATCCAATGAACTGTCATTCACTACACACATGTATTCATACACATGCATTACACATATATACACACACACACACCTGTAATCCTCAGCCTATTATGTAATGCTCTAATTATGAAGAATTCTTCCACAACATCCACAACTTTCTAGGCTATTTTAAAAATTGGTAAAGCACTTCAAAAATAGTTAAGGCATTTGTAAGTAAATGGATGCACCTTGAGACCATAATATTAAGTGAAATAAATCAGATACACAAGCTTAAGTGTCTCATGGTTTCTCTTATATGAGAAACCAGAAATACAAAGAGCAAAAGGAAAGACAGATAATAGTAAGTAGGGAGATCTTTTGCAAATGAAAAAGGGAACAGAGACAGAGAGGGGGAAGGTAGTGGAGAGAAAAGAAATGAGAGAAAAAAGAACCAAAGGGGAAAAAATGGAAATAGAGCTCTTGCAAATGGGGAAGGGATCAAGAGTCTGAAGGAGCTAGGAGGAAGGGGAAGGCAGGTAAAGAAAGAAAAATGAAGATGTGCTAAGTGCATGTGTCTATTCCCTACAATAAATGTCATCACCGTGTGCTGTACACATATACTAAGAAAAATATAAACTAAGTAAAATTTAAAAAATAATTGTACTGGTTTTGACAAAATAAAGGTAATTATTTTTAAAAGGTTCTTACAAATCAAACTAAGTAATTATAAAATCCCAAGTAACTAGATTCATAGCTATCCATGGCAAAATTTGTGTCTTGTCTTCTTGAGCGTATTAGTCTCTTTCCCATCACTGGAACAAGACATGTATCTAATACCCACACCTTAAAGGAGGGGACGTTTAGGGTACCTCACAGATTTTAGGGGATTCAGTTCATAGTCAGCTGGCTTCTAGTGGGAAGGGGTAGCAGAAGAGTCTGGAGAGGACCAGAAAGCAGCAAGAGAAGGGAGGAGCTGGAGAGATAGTCCCATCCAGGTCACGCCCCAAGTGACCGCCTCTGACCAGGCTCTGCCTCCTAACAGCACTGAACTTGTCCATGGACCAACCCACTGTTAAATGTGGGGACCTCATAGTCCAATCACCTTTCAAACACATGAGACTTTTGGGGGACATTTCAGATCCAAACCACAATATTAAGTATTTTCTATGCCATACATGATAAATTCTGATGCATTTTTGATATGCTAATTAACCGATAATCCTTTTGGTAGATTTCCCCCCCATGCCTTACCTAAGGGATTGCCCCAAAATGCAAAGAGGCAAAGGAGAAAACTATGCATAGGCACCGGAGACCTTTATTTATTTTTTTCATTAAACAAATGTGTGGTTAGAAGAAAAAAGTAATACTAAAGAGAATAAGGCTTGATTCCAAATTTACAAAGTTCCAGTCTATTGTGGGCGACACTCCCCTAAATAAATGTTTATTTAAAAAATGTGAAAAACACTACACT
>RJWT010035699.1:0-13416 GCA_004365215.1 Cuniculus paca | reverse complement strand
TATGTAGTTCAGGTTGGCCTTGAACTTACTGTATAGTCCAGAGTGACCTCAAAACTCACAACCATACTCCTGCCTCAGCTTCCCAAGTGCTGGGATTACAGGCGTGTGCCACCATGCCTGGCTCTTTTTATTCTTTATTTTTTGAGTCAGGGTCTTGCTAAGTTGCCTAAACTGGCCTCAAGCTTATGATATTGTCTCAGCCTCTTAATTAGCTGGGATTACAGGCATGCACCACCCTTGACTTTTGCATTGAGTTGCATCCCCAGCTCTTTTTAAATTTTTTATTTTGAGACAGGGTGTGCCACCACACCTGGCTTTCATGAGTTTTATAGAATCCAAATTGCACAGCTATGCCAGGACCTGTAGTGGTCCTAGAGTTTCAGTGACTTTGAGAATTGAGACTTTTAACCATAAAGTTCTCTGGAAGTTCTCTGAAAAAGAGTAGTTCCAGGGTCTTAGTGGTTCCTGTGGCTACTTAGAGCCTCTGGTACAACCTGCTAAATTTTTGGCCATTTCAGGGACTCTTGTATTAATTCTGAGTTGGGAGGCCCTGTCCCCTTCAGAGTTGTGTGTTCTGGACTGCTCTGCAGTGACAGTGGTTCAACTCTGGTTAGTAAGACTGAATTTTATTTCTTGGCAGAGTTATTTGACCTTTCTTGAGCAAAAAAAGTCATGAAGTACCTGTTGGGACTCTTACACTGCTGTTGTTTGTGAAGAGCAGGTAATTGTGCTCAAACTGAGTTGCTTGGATTAGACCTAACATTAAGGATTGATGAGTTGGATAAACCTACACATACGTGTTTTGCCCATCTGTTCATAGAAATAGTCTTTAATACTGTTTTTATTATGTTGGCTATGGCCAAGAAGCTCATAAATGCTGCAAACACATGCTTATTCCTTATAGAGTCTCTGAAATATAGTGATTTGGGTTTCTCTTTACCTGTTGGTCTGTGTGATTGTACCTCGCACTTGTCAAGGGCCATCCAGTGCATGCTTAACAGTATACATGAGGTTCAGTGTTAGCCAACTACAGTGTTTCCTCCTGAAAGAGAAAGATGGGTCATGCTGTATCACTGTAAATATGGAGCCTAGTGTAGAAATATTTCTTTAAACTTCTTTTTTTAATTTCAGCTTCTTTATTTACGTTGTCATTTTACAAAATAACAGGCCTTTACTAACTCAGAATTGGGAATGATCATTCATCTGCTGTACACAGTAGGTGTACAGTGCCTTGTGATGAACTCCTTAGTCCCAGGCTTTTAGAGGAATCCAAGTTAGGGTGAACATTGACTTTACTGAATTTGATTGTTTTTCCTGAAATTGTTGCTTTCCCATTTAAATAGATGGAATTGGTGTTTTTTTTTTTTTTTATTTTATTGAATGTGAAGAGACATCTGAGTGAGTTTGTTTTTTGTTAGTCATTTGGGCATAACTAGAAGATTGTCTTGGGACAGGTCGAGTTTTTATTTCCCAGCGGCTTCTGCATTTCTAGGGGTAGACTGAAATGGGAAGAATAATGCCAAGAATGCATTCCAGCATGCTGCACAGTAGGAAATTTGATCCCAAAGATGTTGACTTAGAGTTGGTTATGGTACATATTAGAAATCACTCAGTAATCCAGGACAGATTTTTGTCGCCCTCCAGGATGTTGTGTTGATATTAAATAGTAAGGGGGCTTTGGATACTGTACTGGGCTGTGTGCTGTGCAGGCCCGAGAGCACTGCTTGACTTGCCACCCGTAAGAAGAGGCAATGTGCCATGTGCCTTTTTTTCTTCTCATTCGCATTTGGGCTTCCTTATGGCTTTGTTGCTTCTGTGTTCCCAAGCCTGCAATGCTAGATATTAGACTTCCTCCTCCCTTGGCACTGGCACATTCGTGATATTCCGTGGCTCATCACCAGCAGCCAACATTTTTGTATGCTTTTTTACTCTTAAATTTGTTAGCTTTCAGTTTGCTTGTTTATAGGCATCTCTGGTAAAGAAAATCCTCCCTTTCCCCTAAGATCTAGCACCTTTATGGTAGCAGTGGGGGAGTTTGGGGGTCAACATCATATCAGTCATTTAAAAAAAAATCCATTTGCTATGTGTGGTTGGTGTTTTTATTTTGCCTCCTATTTTCCTTGTGCTCACAGCTTGCTTGCCGCGCATGAAAGCATTTGGGCCCAGCTGTTTGCTCTCAACTGACTCCAGCCTGATGTACTTTAGGAAGAGTGTGAATTTGGCCCATAGTAGAGGATTAAAAGCTACATTGTGCTGGGTGGATACTTTTTGGAGAAAATAGACATGCCTTTGGACTTTCTTGCCCAGTGATTTCCCCTTTGTCCTGGGTAGACATTACAACTTTCTGTTGTCCTTAGAAAACAAGTCACCTGAGAGAAATGCTGGGAATTAGTTTGTTTGTTACCATGTCTTCTCTGGCAGCTGCAGATGGCTAGCTGTCTTACCCTTTGGGCAACATTCTATTCTATCTAGTCCTGAGGAATTTATAGGTTGGTCGGTCCAGCATTAGTGCAGGAGTCTGAAACTTTCTGTAATTCCAGTTTGAATAGCTAACTTTTCATCTCCAAATTTTTTTAAAGTTTTTGTCTATTTAGTAATCTGGATTGCCAATGCAAATTATATTCCAGTGGATTGGGGGAAGAGATTCTATGGGTGCTTGTCCTGGGTCAGGGATTCTCACTGAGATTCTGACTTTGAAATGACAGTATACTGGAGTTGAGTATTCATGGTTGCTACCTTGTGTTTGAATGTGTGCTTTGCACTAAGTACTGTTCTGGTCCTCTTAGGACTTTCTTCATTTAAACTTTTAGAAGAGGTGGATTCTATTCATAAGAAATATGCTCTGAGGAAAATACCTAGTTTATTACAAGAGTTGAAATTTTTTGAGACTGGGTCTCACTATGTAGTTTAGGCTGACCTTGAACTACTAAGTAGCGCAGACTATCCTGGAACCTGTTGGGATCCTCTTGCCTCAACTTCTGGAGTGCTAGAATTACAGGTGTGCACCACCACACTGAGCAGGAGTTGAAACTTGTTTGAGCCAAAGTTAATCTGATTCTCCAAAGCTATCACACTTTAAAATACTATCCCTACCTTCTGGTGCTGGGACTCAAACCTAGAGCCTCATTCATGGCAGACAAATGTGCTACCACTGAACTGTACCCCCAGCCTAAAATACTAATTTTACTTCTCCAAAATAAATTATTCAAGAACCAAGACTGATTGGAAAGTTATTTTTGCAATTGTATCTATCTCTTATATGAGGTCAAAGACTGAAAATCCTGTAGCTATCAATTTAACATCACATCTAGATGTCAGTCCTGTCCATCTTTTCCATTTAGGTTTTTTAATTGCAGACTTCTGATGAATGGGCATGACTCTTGGTTTATAACTGCCTTGTGATTCCAGTGGTGAGAACTAGCAGCATTTGGTCTCCAGTTCCTCACCTCGAGAGATCTTTGAGAGTAAGTGTGGGATTCAGACTCTTAAGATAGTCACTTTGGTCTGAGTGACCTGTATTAGGAAAATGTTTGCAGAGTAATTGTGCTTTCCAGAAATTTGGAGCACTTGCTGGAGAAGAAGGTGGTATTGTCTTAATTTGCCACTTGGGGAAAGTGAACACATAAGGTTGATTGCTGCATACAAAGTTTTATAACAGAGCCAACTCTATTAGCCTAGGTTTAAATTTCCCTTAGGCTGTGTGACTTTAGACAAGTCACCTTGTCAATCTGTATTCACAACTACATAATCAGGAAAAATACATTATGGGCTGTAGTAACTATTAAATAAGATATGTGAAAGTACTGGCTTTTTTTTTTTTTTTGTTAGCACCAGGGGTTGAACTCATGACCTTGCGCTTGCCAGGCGGGCACTTAGGCCACTGAGCCATATCCCTGGCCCTTGTCTTTTTGAGACAGGGTCTCACTATGCCATACAGGCTGGCCTTGAGCTCACTTTGTAGCTGAGGCTGGTCTCGAACTCACAACGATCCTCCTGTCTCAGCCTCCAGAGTACTGGGATTACAGACGTGAGCCACCACTCCCGGTTTAAAAGTGCTATTAATCAAATAAAATTCTAATATGATCCCTGGCTGGTAGACATCTATTTGAGAGAATTGAATGGTTAAAGACAATGCTGAGGACTGGGGTGGTGGCGATGCCTATAATCCCAGCCTTCAGGAGGCAGAGTTAGGAGGATTGCTGTGAATTTGAGGCCAGCCTGGGCTACATCCTGGGTTCAAGTGCTGACTACATAGCAAGACCCTGTCTCAAAAAACTGAAAACAAACAAGACAGTATTGGTTTTACTGAATTATAAACTATTTCATTGTTGTTAGCTGTGTCTGCATTTTATGTGTCTCCTTTCCTTTCCTTTCCTTAACTCCAGGGACTGCGGGGTTCAGCTCAATGGTAGAGTGCTGTCCTAGCATGTGGGAAGTTGAGAGATGGTTGGTGCAGTGGTTCTCAAATTACCTTGGCCCTGTTCAGAAATGGAAATTCTCAAGCCAGACATACTGAATTCAGAAATCTCCTTCAAGTTGTTCTGATGCATACTCAAGTTTAAAAACTACTGGATTTATGTATTTACACTCAAATGGGCTGCAGACTGTGTCTGAATTACCTGAGGGGGTTCTAATTTTTTTTTTTTTTTTTGCGGCACCGGGGATCGAACTCACAACCTCACACTTGCTGGGTAGGCGCTTAGGCCACTGAGCTAGATTCCCAGCCCCTAATTTCACTATAGACTGGTGTTTCTGAAAAGTCCGTCTTCTATGATGACAGTGTTACTGGATGGAGAAAAGACTAAAAGTATTTGGGGTAGGGATTATATTAGTCTTCTTGGGCTGCCGTAAATACTGTAGACTTGGTGACTTAAACTGTAGACATGTTTCATAATTCTGGAGGGTTGGAAGAGTAAAATAAAGATGTCAGCAGATTTGGGCCAGGGATATAGCTCAGGAGCGTAAGCACCTGTCTGGTAAGAGCAAGGACCTGAGTTCCATTCCTGATATGGGGTGGGGGGATGTCCGCACATTTGATTCTTGGTGTGGGCCCTTTTTTTGTGAGTACCAATCTCATCATGAGTACTAATTTCACCCACTCACATGATCTAGTCTAAACCTAATTACATCCCAAAGGTTCTACCTCCAAATACTGTCACATTTAGGATTAAGAATTCAATATTGGAATTTTAAGGATGCAACATTCAGCCCGTAGTAGAAGAGAGTGCTTTTCAGATGGATCTTCTACTATGCAATGATGATAAACTCTAGTGACAAAACATCTGCTTATTTATGGGACTTGGAGTCTCCCTGCTCTGCATTTTTCTTTCTCTAGGTACTTTGGTAAGGTGGCATGAGGGTGACATGTTTATAATAAATATTAACAGACCAAGAATAATTTGGATCTGTGATTCTGGGAGTTTGATGAAGGTGGAAAACATTATTTTAGGATGGCGACTGTGTTGTTAGTATCCCAAGTGTGATCAGTTCCGTAAATTTTGCCTAAGAAACTTATTCCTGAAAATGCCACTTCAAAGCTGGTGTTGGAGCTCATAAAATGCCATGATGGTCATCCTTGTGCTGGCCACCTGACTTGAGAACAGGGCCTTTGGTGATCTGGTGATCTTCTCTGTCACTCTAGTTCCTGTTATTTGCCTTGTTGTAAAGTTTTGCCAAATTTACCCACATCTCTGAAGTGGAAAAGACCTCTCTAAGGAGTGGACATTAGAGCCAAAAACTGTCTTCAGTGGTGTGACTCAATGAGTTAGGACTGTGCTTCGCACAAAAAATGAAAGTTAGGGAAATCGTCAGGTGTAGCAAACATGAACAAACCAAGTGGAGAACCAGTGTTTTTGTGTACCTGGATTTTCTGAAAATCTAATGTAGTTTCTGTATCCTTGCCATTAAAGCCAAATATCCTACCGCCAAGCCTTATTTGCCTTCCTGCCTGAGGAACATAGCTGTGATCACTGGGACCTGGCTGCGATGAAGATGTAGTGGTTTCCAGGAGGCAGTATACTGGCAGTTTGATCTGTGAATAGATATTTGTATGTACAGATGAATACTTTATTTATGTAGTTTTTGAGACAGGGTCTCAGTATGTAGCTCAAGTTGGCCTTACATTTACTGTGTAACCCATTCTTTCATGGTGATCCTTTTGCCTTGACTTCCCAAGTGCTGGAATTACATGCATGTGCTGCCATTCCTAGCCTAGATAGATGTATGCTTTAGTGGGGAAGTCATATATATATTGTGTTATAAATGTGTTTTAAACTCTGTCACCCTTTTACTTTTTAGCTTTATGTTCTCTGTCCTCAATTTTCTTCTTCTTTTTCATTGTTTCACTTGATGTCTACCTCTGTGTTATTAGTATGCAAAACATGGAAGTCCCAGATAGTTACTTTACCACCAAAAGCAGGGAAAAGACCTGGGATACCATTTATAGCACTTTCAGAACAACATTATTTCAGTGAGGATTCCTAGTATGTGTTTACCTCTAACTGTTGGAAAGGCTGGTTAAGTAGAGGCAGGAAGTACCTTTGTCTGATAAACAGAAATTCCTAAATGTTTTCTACCTCTTCTTGTTACTTACTTCATTATCTTTGGTCTGGAAACAGATTCTTAGTTCTCCTTAATGTGTTTTTGGGGTTCTGTTGGCCCAGGCCAGATTTGTAACATTCTTGTTTTTCTTTCCAACTTGTCATTTGAACCCTCTGCTTTCCCAGTACAGCTTTGAATTAGTTTCTTTAAAACCCCAACACAAAACCTCAAGTGACCAATAGTGGTTTCATTATGGTATTTTGGGTTAAAATAAAATCAGATTGAGATACTCCACCCAGATATATACTCCAAGGGAAATTCTCTGAGACTTGAATAAGATAATTTCAAAGGAGTGTAGGAAACTTGGCTTGTAATCCCAGCATTCTGGGAGGCTGAGTTATCAAGATTACAAATTTGAACCCAGCTCAGACAATATAACTGATTTAGCAAAATCCTGTCTTAAAAGAACTGGGGATAGTTGACTGGGAATTGTAGCTCAATGCAGTTGCCCTGGGTTCAATTGCCAGTGTGTCACCAAAAAAAAAAAAAAAAAAAAAAGTGTGTGAGCCAAAGTAGACTAGAGAGGGGGAGGGAGGGAGAGGAAGGAAGGTTAGGTGTTGGCTAGATTTCCATAGTTTAGTATGCCAAGTATCCATCCCAATGTAATTATACTGGCCAGAGTACAAATAAAGAAGAGAGACAGTAAGCTTCTGAAGACAGCTGGTAACTTTGGTCTAGTCCCGTTTATTCTGGCATACATCATGAAACCAGGGTCTCCTGTATACATTTGTCTGTACAATAGCATAGAGGAAATTTATACCACCATACTTTTCAAGCTTTGAAAAGAGCTGGAGAATTTTCAGGACTCTGAAATTCCATTCACCAAATTGCTAACCTTAAATCCTGAGGATTTGGAGGTACCTGTAATCTTAGAAAGGTTGGCTTATTAAAGCCGGGCCATTACTTAGGTACTTGGTGCCTGTTATAGTTTAGAGTGACTTAGTTGGTCATAGTGAAAGGCTGGCATTTGGGTGAAGTGGTCTAAGCTCTAAGAATTAATGAAATAGAGTGGCAGTGTTGCTGTTTCTTAATGTCTTTATCAAAATACAGTACTTGATTGGATTGATGTAGAAGCATGATGAAAAAAGAATCTGCATGTAAATTAAGTTTCTACATCTCAGTGATGTATCACAGATACCTTTTTTAATGTAGGAGAATATTAGCAGAAGCTAGAACTGTTTTAGTTGATCCTTGCTCTCCATATATTATTCCTTAAATGTGCCATGTTCCTTAATGATAAATAACGACAACTAAGTAGGACAAAACACATGAGAGCTGCCACACTTGGTCGGGCTTGTGGTTCATAGACACCAAGCTCCTTTCCCTGGTAGAAACATTGGAAGAAGGTTTGGGAGGGAAGTGTCTTGTTGATGTCAACCTGTATCCCCTCATGTGGGTAATAAGGTTTTTTGCTGTTGTTGTTGTTGAGGTCTTTGTTTTGTTTTGTTTTTTAGGCAAAGTCTGTGTAGGCTAGGCTGGTCTTGAATTTACTGTGTAGCCCAGGCTGGCCTAGAACTCACTGCCATCTTCCTGCCTCAGCCTCCTGAGTTCTGGGATTACAGATGGTGGGACTATAGCCATGTCTGGCTGATTTTTAAATTTTGAGCATATGCTAAGATGCAGGGAACCAATCTGTTCTGTTTGCCAACCTGTTCCCCCACCCCGCCCCAAGAGATACCATCAGGATTTTCTAGATCTTGCTCTTATTCCCTATTTCTCAAGAATCCTTTGGATGAACAGTTTTTTTTGGTTTGGTTTAGTCTTTTTTTTATTTTTTTTGTCTTTTTTTGAGACAGTTTGAATAAACACTTTTTAAATGCTTACTTATTGTCTAGTGTGCTGAAATTGTCTAACGCATAAAATAATGGAGACTTGCCAGTGTAAGAAGTCTTTTTTTTCTTTTTGTGGCACCGGGGATTGAACCCATGACCTCGCGCTTGCCAGGCAGGCGCTTAGGCCACTGAGCTAGTTCCCTGGCCCTTAGTGTAAGAAGTCTTAATGGCAAAGTCTTTTTTTGAATAATTTGTGAGTACCTATCATATACTGGTTGCTTACATTAATGCAACAGGTACTTATAGAAATTCTGCAGTGCTATCTAGAAGTGTTTTGTGAACATAGATTTTATCATTGCTGCCTCCATAGAGTACCTTCTAGTTGTAAAGAAATATGTAAGCAAGTTATAACAAACAACTGTCTGGTTAAAATTATATTAAATGCACTAGAGGAAAAGTATCTTCTTTAATAAATTATCTTACAGCTGCTGTTTAAAACAAAAAAATTTATTTCTGCTTACCCTAGCTGAAGTGGCTTTTATGCTATTGGGTTCTGATCAGTTCTGACTTGTAGTGTCTTCAGAGTTAAGTGTTACAGGAAATCATCTATCTGAGGTGTAATAGGCAAGAGTTCATTGTTCTCAGCAAGGCTTTTCTTTGTGTGGAACTGCATTGCAGGATGTTTGGCATCTTGCTCCCCAGGTAATAAATACTAGGAGCACTACAGCCACTGTGACACCCGAAAAAGGCATTTTCGTACATTTATTTCCAAACACTGCTTGGTGGCTGGTATTGCCCTGGATGAAAGCCATTGGCTGTACTGTCAGAATTCTTGGAAGGAGTTACTGAACAAATTCTCTAGGACAGACTGAAAGTAGGAGGTGCTTGAGACTTGGGCTGACCCAGCATTTTTGGTGTCTGACTTGTGTTTTTGTATTCTTTAAGTAAGTATTTTGTAACTGCTCTCAGTCCTATTCTGCATTTTCTTTTAAGGCAGAGAGGGAAATAATGTCTGTTGGGTACTTTATGAAGTGAGATTATAATTGGCATTTTATACAATGTACTTGTCATTTAAACTGTCTCATATCTTTGCTAAAGGTAAGTTTTTCTTCTTCTCCCCCTCCTCCCCCTCCTCTCCCTCCTCCCCTCCCCTCCCCCCTTCTTCGTTTCAGTGCTAGAGATTGGACCCAGAAAAGCACTTTAACATTGAGCTACATCTCCAGCTCCCTTTTAATTCTGTTTTTGAAATAGGTTCACTAAGTTGCCTAGGCTGGCCTCAAACTTGCTATTCTTGTGCCCCAACCTCTTAAGTAGCTGGGTTTATAGGTATGTGCCTAGCAAACAAACAAACAAATTAATTAATTAATTATTTTTTGAGACATGGTCTTACTCAGTAATTCAGACTGGCCTTGAACTCACTGTGTAGCCCAGGCTGGCCTCATGGCGAATCTCGTGCCTGAGCCTCCTGAGTGTTGGAATTACAGGTGTGAGCCGCCATACCTAGCAGCAAACGAGTTTTTAATCTGTTTTACAGGTGGTTCTAATGTCATGGGATGAAGTGATTTGCACAAAGGCATGTGGTGGCATATACTATAGTCCTTGCCTGTAGTCCTAGCACTTGGGAGACTGAGGCAAGAGGATTGATTGGAGTATCCTTGCAAGTTCAAAACCAACCTGGGCTACAAAGTGAGCTCAAGGCCAGCCTGAACTGCATAACAAGACCAAAAGGACCAAAAAAAAAAAAAAAAAGTCACAAAGGCATCTCAAACCTTGTACTTTATTTTTTTTTGAAAAAGTGTAACCTACCGAGTATGGCAATAAACTTCTGTAATTCCAGCACTAGAGAAGCTGAAACAGAAGGATCACAAGTTTGAGGCCTGCCTGAGCTACATAGTGAGATGTTGTCTACAAAAACAAACCAGCAAAAGCCAGATGAGGTGGCATACATCTGTAATACCTTGGGAGGCTGAGGCAGGAGGATCACTCTCAGTTCAAGGCCACCTTGGGCTACATAGTGAGTTCAAGTCCAGCCTGAACTATATAGTAAGACCCTGTCTCAACAAACAAAAGAAATGTACAACCTTAGCTTGACCGGTATGATAGTACAAGGTCTGGTGATGTAGCTCAGTGATACAGTGCTTGCCTAAAATGCACCAAGCCCTGGGTTCAATTCTCCATACTATGAGGAGTGGGGAGGATAACCTTCATTTATGTGATTGTCAGCCAGTCCTCTAGTTGACTACTTTGGGCTTTTAGTCTTGAATGTATGAGAGCAGATATTAATTGTTCTAATTTCTAAGCTTTACTGCTAGAATTTGGGATGTGTGGGGTGGTGGTAGCTAATGGTGCTATAGGACATAGCAGAATAGCAGTAAATTAAACACGAGCACTCTCTTAGAGTTTGTATTCTGATCTATGACACAGACGTTAAACAAGGTAAGCAAGAAAACCATGTTTTTAGGAGAAAAGTTACACAGGCACCAAGTACAGAAGCACACAGGATTAAAATTCTAGATAAGCTGTGTGTGGTAGCGCATGCCTCTAATCCCAGCACTCAGGAGGCTGAGGCAGGATTATTGCCATGAGTTTGAGGCCAGCCTGTGCTATATAATGAGTTCAAGGCCAACCTGAGCTACATAGAGAGACCCTGTCTCAAAAACAAACAACAACAAATAACTCTAGATGAGTTCACTAGGATGGCCACACTGAAGTGATAATTGATAGGAAAGATTGAACCATACTAATTTGGGAGAAAGAATATTTCAGGTGTAGGGCTCAGTGAGTTCAAATTCTCTGAGCCTGGTGCATGCCTAGCTAGATTGAAGAAAAGTACTTTTTCTTATTAACTCATTCCATTTACCCCTGAGGGTACTTTTATAGTACCCACCCATCTGTGATTTCACTTTCCCCAGTTTCAGTTAACTGCAACCAACTCTGAAAATATTAGATGGATAGAAAATTATTTTTTTTGAGAACTGTATTTTGAGAGACCACATTCACATAATTTTTATTACAGTATATTGTAATTTTTGTATTTTGTTATTATTATTAATCTCTTAATGTTCCTACCATATAAATTAAAATGTGCCTCAGGTATGTATGAATAGGAAAAAAAATGGGGTTTGATACTGTCTGTGGTTTCAGATGAGAAAGCTTAGTGTATTATTACTTGTATTTTCTTGATGAGAAAACTTAAAGAAGTGGAAGGCACTGCTTGGAAGAGTATTTAAACCACTCCCTGGGACTGGCCATGTACATCCCCAGAGTATTTTCTTATAGCATGGATGGGGATAAGAATTATAAGGCATGTAAAGTTTCATTCTCAATAATTCTCTTACTTTTTTTTTTTTTTTTAAATAGAGTTTCACTATGTAGCCCAGGTTGGCCCTAATGCTCAATCCTTCTGCTTCAGCATCCCAATTGCTGCATTACAGGCATGGATCACTATGCCCAACTTTTTTCCTCTTCTGCTTTTAAAGTGGGAAAGTTTCTTTTGCATACATATCTCTGTCTTCATGGAATTTATATTTGTGTTCTAGTCAAGGACACAGAGAGTAAACAAGGAATAAATACAGCATATACTATGTTAGTGATACATGGTCAGGTGAGCACATCAGGGACCTGCTACAAGAATTTAGAAAAGCTTGGCTTTGACTGAAAATGCTGCTCAGTTGGAGATCCGGGAATCTGAGGCATGTTCCTGATTTTTCTCTGTTGGCCAACCACTGCCTTCTTCAGACCACTGCTTGGCTAGGGAAACTGAGTTCTAGAGTCACTCTGTTCTACAGATAGAAGGAGGTTTAGAGAGAAGCCCTGTAGCCCAAATGTTCCTAGACTGAACACAAGTATCTTCTGAGATTAAAAGTACAGCTTCCTCGCCTCATCCTGTGAAACTGCTGATTCGTACGTAATCTGGAGGGCTGGATTGAATTATGGTAGTTGAGGTTGAGTTACAGCAAGTTTCACTGCTTTGCTTGCCTTTCTGGGGCATTGGTCTAGGAATTAGTATTGGAATGGTTAGTACTCTTCCCAGATTAGTACTCTGCCTTACTCTTTTGTCTTTTTTGAGACAGAGTTTTACTATGCGGTTCAGGCTGGCCTTGAACTCACTTTGTAGCCCAGGCTGGCCTCGAGCCTGCTGTGATCCTCCTGCCTCAGCCCGCAGTGCTGTGATTATGGTCATGCGCCACCACACCCGGTTGCCTTACTCTTGAGAATTAAGAGGCTGTTTCATTTTATCAGATGGCATTCTGTTTAATGACTTCTTGGGCCTTATTATTTTTATAGCTCTAGGGTTGTTTTTTTTTTTTTTTGTACCAGGACTCAAAACTTAGGACCTTGCGCTTGCCAGGCAGGCACTGTGCCACTGAGCTATATCCCCAACCCCAAGATCTAGGTTTTAGGCAATACCTGAAGAGGACTTTTTCTCTCCAAAAGTTGTTTGGTTTCCTCAGAGGCTTTTATAACTCACTGGAAATAGGGAGAAATTGATTAGCTAAATGTGGTTTTGGAAAAGAAGTGATCTTCACTTTAGGAATAGCCTTTCCTCTGTAGGTGGTGAATGAAAATGTTGTGGATGAAAAGAAAGATTTATTTGTTGAGAGATTCATTAGTTTGGTGATGTAGCCGCTTTATTTGAAGGGCTGTTTCTGGTGCTAAACAAGAATAAAGAAGTACCAACCACCTGGTTGTGGTTTTTCTGGCATGCCACTTTGAGGTGGACAGCTGTGAGGTGGTTATTTCAGTTGGCCCTCATAATCTGTTTGAGTTTTGCTAGATGTTGTCAATGTTTCTTTGCTGTTTAGTCTCTTTTTCTGTTACTTTCATGAGTTTCCTGATGTCCTGGTCTGGAAAGATAGAGCACAAGAGCTTCTCTCCTGAGCCAGAATGGGAAGAGGGCTTTTCTGTAACACTTTGGTTACAGTGTAGGGAGGGCAGAAGCTGAGGTCTGGTTGCAACCCCTTTTTGGAATTTCCTCAGGTTGAGGTGGTATTTTAGAAATGGGCTCTTCTTACTCAGTTTGGAAATTTTTGGAAGTCTGAAA
>RJWT010035698.1:0-13410 GCA_004365215.1 Cuniculus paca | reverse complement strand
AATCACAAGGACAGATTTCTTTAAAATATACTTGTACATTTCACCTGTGGATGTCCATAACTTCATCCTCAGTATGTTCCCAAATCTGTGCTGGCATTGAAAGGACAAAACATTATACTGGTGGATTTTTCTACTAATTATTTTTTGAAGCATTATTTTCCCAACACAAAAGAGCTTTTTTTCTCAGTATAATGAAAATTGAAATCCTATGTGTATTCAATAGTAAATAGACAAATTTTATTTTTTATTTCCACTTGAAGAGTTACATTTCGTATAAAAGTTTACAAATAACGGTTTTTATTTTGATTTTTTCAGTATAAAAAAATTGCCTTGATGGCATATTATGATGTAATGCTTATTGCTTGTAGGATAGTTAAATGTCAGTATTGAAACCTAATCTCTAGCCGCCGTCTTGTAGATATGAACGAATGTTCACCAAGCATGTATTTTGTATTTTGTTGCATTGTACACTGCAACTAATAAGCCAAGGAATCGACATATATTAGGTGCGTGTACTGTTTCTAAAAACCACGAACTAAGAATGATAAATTATCAATATAGTTTAGTATTTGCTAATTTTACTACACTCTTTTGTTATGTATATGTAGGGAAGTTATAGGGATTATAAATTCAATTTGAGTAAAGTTTAAAACCATATATTTTATGATAAAGGGCCTTTAACTTAAGATGGCCAAAGCACTGATATTATATATTTGCTGTAAAGAGAATTATAAGAGTTTTATTTTTCTGATATTAAAAGTTACTTAATAAAGACTTGTTTCCATTAACTTGAATGTATTCTCCTTGGTGTTTTTCATATAACCATTCAGTTTATCTTAGACAAAGAGAGACTCTTTAAAAGTATGCAGTTGCCAAATTTTCCTGCTCCTTAGTTCATGTTCTTCCTTGTACTGACTTTTTAGTGTGCCCTGGTATTGAGTGTGTTGTTTACATTCCAGTTGAAATTTGTTTTTGTTTTTGTTTTTTTCTTTAAGCTAGTGTTACAATAAGTTGGAGATGGAGCTGCAGTTGACCACAAATAATCACTACTGATCTGGTTGTAATTAAATAGTAGATGAATGTTTTATACATGATATTAATTGAATCCTGAATTTGATTTAGATTCCGCTTGGTTTGTTTGTAACCTTTATTTATGGGATCTTTGCCTTCTTAACCACCAAATCTATAAAACTAATTATCTTGTAGTGTGAAAGTGCAAATTTTAAACTTTCAGTTAAAACTGCCTTCTGAAAGATTTTGTGGCTAACAAAAATATTACTCTATGAAATAGATTTGATGCTGATTGGAGTAAATTGTTGCCCTCTGGTTAAAAGGAATAAAGACATTTCTAAGATCATTTTAAAGAAATTAAATTTATTCATTCTTAATTCTTAGAAGTATCACACAGCCAGAGTAAGTCTTTTCATTCTAGTTTTTAGACAAACTCAGGCTGTGCTAAAAAAAAAACAAAAAAAAAAAAACTGGAGTATGGTTTTATTGATGGACAGGCAAGATCATTGCCCTAGAAGTATATGCCAAAATTCACTAATTTTAAGATTTGCCTCCAGAAGTATGGAAGTTAAATTATTTGAATGTGTTATGGTGTATGATTCCAGTTCAGATTGAAAAATAAACATCTTAATGCAAGGTCAGGATCTTCTGGGGCACCTTGAAATAATCTACTTTAAAGGCTTTCCTTGACAGTGTTAGTCAAAACTTTGTAACCACTATTAGCAGAACTGATAAGGACTTACCCTAGTTTTAGTTTGTACTTGCTTTTCCTTGATTCCACATGAACTGTCTTGCTTATAAAGCACTAAGAAGAGAATCTTCCTGAACTCTGGACCTGTGTTACCAGGAACAGCCACATATTGGGTAAACTACAGCATGAATAATTAGAAATTCAGTACACCTGTTGAGGAGAGCTTTCTGTTTTCAGGGAGGGTAGATGCTCACCTGAAAATACTTGTTTCACCTAGTTTAGTTATTGTAAAATTACGTAATGGTTTCTATAAAGGTTTTTATCAAAAGACTCTCCCATGCAAAGTAAGTTTTTAGGAAGAGTAAAGAAGGTTAAAATAATTCGGCTCAGAAAATAGATGCAGAATAAGTGTAATGTGTCATTAGAGGTTAAATTCTGTTCAATGACTGTTATCCCAAAACTAGGCACTATTTCTGTCTGCTACCCACTTCATCTACCTTAAATTTCTACTTCTCTCACCCAAAACTTTATAAATACTAAGGGTTGAAGAGGTTTGTAATGTATCATGAACATCTTTTTCATGTCAGTATACAAACCTTGGTTTGTGAGAATAATTTGTTATGCTTGTAATCCAAAACACTGTTGTTATCCTGTGACATTTGGCAGGACAAACTATCCATATTGCAAGACATTGTTCATTTATCAAGTTAAAATTTCTTAGAAGTTTGCTCATCTTGTGTAACACTTATAGATCAAGCTACTTGCAATCCAAGGTTTGATTGTCCCGCAATTTGATGGTTTTGATGGTACTCTTTTGTGCCTATGCCATAGGTCAACCATTTACTACTAGTGATTAAGTAAATATGGGCAGTGGAGCACTGATGAAGTATAGGAAAGGACATTGAGATTCTTGATGAGATTCCATTTAACAAAGATTAAGAATAGCTGTTTTCTTTAAGTGGCATAGCTCTGCACTTCATATCCTATAGTAATTATTCCTGTTAAGTTTCTGCAGCTGACCAGGTAAAGTCAGTAATTGCAAGAGTCCTGCTACTGAGATACAAATTTCTATTGTCTCCATATTGTTCATCTATTTTCATTTTAAAGTACACCATTTGTACAGTACAAGAGAGCTTTAATAGGAAGAGTAATTGGTCATAAATTAGTAGAGTTCATTGCTCAGAGATGAGTCTAGGAGGCAAAAGAGGAAAACGGCTAAAGAGAAACCACATAATTGTAGGTCCTTGGGATTTTTAGATCCTCATTAAGTCTCATGATAAATGGGGATATTTGTAACCAAGTTGAGTCAAGAATACTTTCTTAACTGCCTTTGTGCTTAAAATTACATATTTTTGGACTTTGTAAACATGTAAATAACTTTTTAATATGATAAGCTTCAGGAACATAGCTGAATTCACAACAGGCTGAAAACTGGCTTAGTAACAAAATAGTGATTAAAGCAATAAATGAGGGTCAAATTATATAAATCTCACTGCCTACCAGCAATATTACAATGTTTGCTCAAGGCGTCTAGCAATGTTACATAATGTATTGCCTATATTACTACTGAACATCAGAAAGGTTCATTTCCTCAGCCTTTTAAGTCACACTGTCATAAGGTCTGTATGAGACCTCAGAATATAAGGTGACCTTAGCTGTGGAGACAGGAGGGTTCTGTTGAGTTAGAACATTCCTGGGTAAGTCAAAAACAACAAAAATGTATGCAAAACAAAAATGTAAGTTTTCTTATGTGATCCTAAAACCCTATGAGTGTAATTCAAATTGGAAGTGAAATTGTAGGTATTTCTGTATTTTAGGCACTGAGGCTTATATTTATTTGGTGACCCTCCCCAATGTCAGAGTCAGTAAAACTTTAATCCCATTGTTTTGCAGTTTCAGGGGGATTACCACAGCATTAATTTCAAGTCAACATGAGTCACATGGGAAGTACTCAAAGACATGGGAACTACTGTAAATAATTTTAAAGATAAAACTAGCAAGCTAAAAGTTTTTAAATGAGGAAATTTCCAAATTAAATATGGAACATTAGTAAATTATCTACATGGAAAGTGAGACTTATTAGATGACAGTAATTAAGAAAACATGATAATAGAGTTAATGAGAAATGGCTATGCCTATTATTAAGAAATTGTTCTTAATAATTTCTTAAGAAGTAAAATTTTCTGAAGAGGCATTTAAAGCCAAAAAAAAAATTGGGGAAATAGGCTAATTCATCTCTACATTTGTAGAGACTGCAAAAACTTAAAAGTAATTGCATTGCTGTCTGAAAGTATCTCTCATAGTTTTTTTTTTTAAGAGGATAAAGCAATATAAAACAGAACAGAGCAAATCAGAACAGAACAATGCAAGCAACACACGATCTCAACAAGACAACAGGAAATGAACAGTGGGCTGCCATAAGGTCTCTTGTTTTCTTCGTAATAGCTGTCCATACCTTCACACACAATACAATCCAACAAAACAAAATAGTATAAAACCAGTCAAAACAATGGAATGAGAGCATTATGGGACTTCAAGACAATAGGAAATCAACAATGGCTTCCCTAGTGTCTCTTGTTCTCTTCAGAATAGCTGTCCATACCCTCATATACAGTGAAATCAAATAATAAGAAATGGACTAAAACCAATCAAAAAAAGCATTACAGTACTTCAAAACCAGATAACAGAAAATGGACAATGGTTACTATAATGTCTCTTTTTCAAAATAGCTGTTCATACTATCACATATAATAAAATCAAAACAAAACAGTAAAACCAATTAAACAGAATGAAAGCATTATAGGACTACAAAATGAGATAACAGGAAACCAGCCATGATTACCATAATACATCTCATTATGTTCAAACTAGCTGCCCATACCATCTGGCACAGTAAAATCCAACAAAACAAGAGAGAACAGAACCAAACCTAACAAAATTGTGAAAACATTACAGAGTTCAAGACAGTAAGAAATTAACATTGGTTACCACCTCCTCCTAGGTGTTTCCTCCCTATCACTTTTATAATATCTATTGTGCGTTTGGATCCCACTAACTCCTGTTTTTTTATACGAGTGTTCACCTGTATGAGTTCAAACTGTTAGATAGTTTTAAAATAGCCTGTGCTACCTCAATTCAAGACTTCTGTATCCTTAGCCGGGCGTGGTGGCTCACGCCTGTAATCCCAGCACTCGGGAGGCTGAGACAGTAGGATCATTGTGAGTTTGAGACCAGCCTGGGCTACAAAGTGAGCTCAAGGCCAGCCTGAATGGCATAGTGAGACCCTGTCTCAAAAAGCAAGGGCCGGAGATCTAACTCAGTGGCCTAAGTGCCTGCCTGGCAAGTGCAAGGTCATGAGTTCAATCCCCGGTGCCGCAAAAAAAACTTCTGTATCCTAGTTACTGATAAAAACTAACTAGACTATAAGGGGTTCTTAGTTGTGTTTGGATTAAATAGCAGCTTTCCTACATTAGTGAATTGAAACTTGGTGCAATTGTTGTCATTAAATGGTGTTGCTTAAGATGTTGCTTCTTAATTCTGGAAGCTCCAGTTACCTAGAGGCAAGGAAGATCTTCCTAGGTTTATATCTTTTCAATGAATGGAAGATTCCAAATTCATACTTGGAGCTGCTGTCTCATTTGAACTGAAGAAAGTAGATTCCCAAAATATGCTTTTTCTTCCCTGAACTTGCTTGTGAGCCAATGAGATCTTATTCTCACCACTGGAGTCTTGTCAGAACTCTTGAGTGAGGGTCATACTTTGTTTTTTCTTCACAGGAAGCAGTTTTCAGTTCTTTTTGTAAAATATACCCTCATATGACAGATTGTATGGGTAATCAAGTGTTGCAGAAATGGTTTCTTTTTTTACTTACAAGGAAAACTGTTTAGGAACAGTTTTTATTGATAATTTTTAACATTTATAATTATTGGATACAAAAATCATTTATTAAACTGTTCTCCAAGTGACTTGGGCTACTTGGCAAGTAGGGTCTTTGGGAGGGCCTTCTGTTTTTTGATATTTGTATCTCATTTTCTCACCTTTAAAGTAACCTCACTTCAAAGCTTGCTTTTCATACATTTGAGGAACTGGTCTTTTTTAATCTTTGCCAGGAGTGGCATTCTGCTGTATCCCACCACCACCACCATTTGAAAATGGCTTAGATGTAACCTGACCCCAGGCAAAAGATGGGCTCACTTGGACTCCCATGTCTCTCTCTCACTTGGGTCTTAAAATCCAAGAAGACCATTGAAAGGAATTGTGTCACCTTTTGAAGTGCATCTAATTTTTCAGTCATTTCCCATGCTTTCCGAAACCTGGTAATTTAGCCTAGGATACTTGTCCTGGGCTAGGTCTGCACATTTCCAAGTCACATCAGTTGCTGAATTTCATTCTCTTTGGACTTCCATTGCAATTCGAATTCCATCATTTTCTGCCTTTATTAGAGGGCATCTAATTCTATATTTGACAGATTTTATACTTGAATCTCATTTTCTTATCCATGAAATGGAAATGATTGGATCTGAAGAAAGTATAAAACTCAAGAAACATCTAGAGATGCAGTGAGGTAACTGTTCTAGGTAGCATCCTTCTTGTTCTGATTCTTTTAAAATCCTAGCATGACCCTGAAAAATATTATTGAAGTGCTCCTGAAGAACAATGAAAAAGTAAAAAAAAAAAAAAGCCTTCAATTTTAGATGTGACCCAGTTAGTATGAAGTAAACGCAGGTGCATAATTTATTTAATATTTACCTCAGCCCTAGGGTGCAGAGACTATTATCTCTATTTTGCAGAGAATAAAGCTGAAGCTTAGATAGTTTACTTGGCTTAAGGTAAAAATTAAAATCCCTAAGTCTAAATGGATTTTCAGAAGGTTCCATGGAAAATGTCTCATTTGTTGCTTACAACTATGGGCATTTTCCCTTGAACTTGGTGCTGCTCTTGATTCATAGGTATACGATCAAAAGACCTACCCTTCAGTAGCTTTTTCTAATGTGATAGTGTCAATTTGTGTTCTCAGACTTCCACAACCACAAAAGGCTTGGGCTAAGTAAGGCACCCATTCTAGTTCAGAATTAATTGATTGTGAGCTCAAAAAGCAATAAAGTCTGCCACCAAGTAAATGAAATTGTCACAACTGGCCAAAACTATGGTAGAATCAGGATTTTTACTTAGTTTGTTTAATCTTTGAGGCCATACAACGAGGAAATAGTGGCCTAGCCAGATAACTTTGTTGATTTTCTGAGGAACTGGCCCTTTTCCAGAATCATACAAACACCCATTAACTTAGTGTTTATTGCCTATTGGTGTATAATTTCCTTTATCCTAAAGAAAATCAGGAATGGAGGATGGACAAATACACTTTATTACTCCCCAAATCCCTGCTTTTATTTTCCTAGGCCACATTTCTGTGACTATTTACTTATCCATTCTAATAAATTTCTGTTGCTTTTTGGCATTTTACCAAAAATATACTTAAGTTGGTCCACAGACTTATGAATCTTAATTCTGAGTCTAGTATATCTAACTTTTCCTTGACTACAACTACTAAAAGTGTCCTGAGGCTTTCTGTTCTGCACAGGTCGCAGATTTCAGATACTGCTAGATCCTACACTGGAAGCAAGTTTGCTTCTCTGCTCCTTGTCTGAGTCGGTGAAGCCCAGCTTCTCCCTTTATGTCAAGGGTTCGACACTGCTGATATTTGGGGCTGGATAATTTGTTGACGCATAGGGTGAGCGAAGACTGTTCTGAACTTTGTATAATGTTTACCAGTATCTTTGGCCTCTGCCCAGTAGATAGCAACAGTACATCTACATCCAGTTGTGGCATTCAAAAATGCCTTCTAACATTTCCAATTGTACCAGGGGGCTGGGAGGTAAAATAACCATTACTTCAGTTAAATGGGAAATCAAGTCCTCATTTAGCCAGTCACCCTAAGCAAGTCCCCAGGATTAAGGGCAGGTGACAGGAAAACGTTTTATTTAATTAGTGGTACTGGAGATTGAGCTGAGACAACATGGAGCTATATACCCAGCTTCCCCCCTTCCCCCTGACAGTGTATTAGTTTTCCCAACACTGGGACTGACATTCACAATTTAAAAGAGAAAATGCCTTATTTGGCTCCTGGTTTCAGAACTTTCAGTATGGAATTCACTGTTTCACAAAGCAGGAACATCATAGCAGAAAGATGTGGCAGAGCAAAGCTACTTACTCAATTCATGATGGTCAAGAAACACAGCAGGAAACAGTGTCAGAGAAAAGGAGCTAATTCAGGGATTAGTACTTAAGTTCACCAAGATGGAGTACTTAAGGTCACCCCTCCATGACCTATCCAACCACTCAGAAGTGTCCTTTACTAATCTCAATGGCTGCCAAGCCAATCAAGTTAACAACCATCACATTCCACCTCTTGTCAAACATCCTAAACCAACTTAACACATATCTGACATGGTACAACCATCTTGCATACAACCGAAAACAGTAATCCCTTCCCTGAAGTCTCAACAGTTCCCGCATTGCTCAAAAGTCCATGTCCAAAGTCTCCTGTGGTACTCAATGCAAACTCAACTTTGAAGCTCGACAGCAACCAGAAACAAGTAACTATCCCAGAATACAGTGTCACAGTATATATTCCCATTCCAAAAGAGAAGAAAGGGGGATAGAATCAGACCAAAGCAAGACAATTTCAGCAGGGCAAACATTAAAGGCTCCGTGACCATGTCCATGCAACTCCATGTCCAGCATCTGGAGCACATGGTGATGAGACATGAGCACCTAAGGACCTAGCAGGTCCACCCCATGACCTTTCTAGTTGTAGCTCGTGTGGCCTCTCCAGATGGCTACACTCACAGCCTACAGTTTTATTTGGCAGACGTTCCACATTGTTGGCATCTCCAACTTCCTGGGGCCTTCACAGCACCTTTAGTTTCACTCTCACGACTTCATGCATAACCTCAGTAGCTCCTTGCCTGACTTTCCAGGCCTTCCTCTTGAATCTGGGTAGAAGCCTCCATGACTCCATTACTCTTGCATTCCGCATCCCTGTAAAACCATTACCAGTGAATGATGCTGAGGTCTGCTGTCTGCTCAAGCAATAATCTGACTTTCTTGAACCAAGGCTGCTGCAGCTTCTGAGTGCCTGGATGAATGAATTCAGAAATCCATCTTCCTATGTGTCCCAAAGTGAACAGGGCAAACAAAGTCTTTCTAAAGAGTTTATCCTTTTATACCTTTCAGCCTGTGATGAGTGGGGTATGGCTAATAACTGGGGTGTCCTCAAGGCATCATTTTTCTTGACCCAACTGAAGTAACTGGTTTCTTTTTAATAACCCCAATCTCTTTAGCAACCATACCTCTTTTGACACCAATTTGATACGTGGTTCTTTTGGGGCCAAAACTTAAGTTTTTCAAATATTTCTGCTCTTTTTGCTCCCTGTAAATCATGGGTACCAGTAGTACCCATGCTAGAGCCTGAATGTTGGGTAGCCCCACTTACCAGTCCAATTATTTAAATATAGGATGACCAAAGTTTGCATTTTTTGTTAGTTTTATAACATGAAATATAAAAAATGACAATTTCATCAAATTTATTCAATAGTTTTTCTTTCTGTGTTATATCTTAAAACATTCAATACTCAGTACAACATCACAATGTGGACAGTAGTATCTAGTCTCTTTCCAAATTCTTTCTGCATTATTGTCTTTGAACAACACACTTTACACTGTCATGTTGGCCTTTCCTTTTTTTCTGTGGGTGATATAATTTCAATAAAATGTCTACCCACTAAACATAATGGTAGAGACATTGATGATAGAAATCTTGGTTGGCATTTTGCTAGCCTCAATTTTTCAATTATTTGGCCTATTAGACCTAATCTAAATTGTAAATGACTTCTTAAACCCCCTTTTTTTGAATAAAAAGCAAATCAAGTCCCGTATTGTTTGGTCCAGAAGGTGCATAAATATTTTATAAGAATATTTTTCCTTGCTTTTTGATTACAGGATACCTTGTTAGATGTTGGTCAACTCTGTCAACACCACCCAAATAATTATTATAATCATTGATCACTATTGGAACTTTTTTAGTTTTGTTCCTTCTTTCAAGTTCTGTCATTTCTGTATTGTGAATAGTTGACAATAAGGAGATGTCTTTTTTGTCTTTCCATTTCATAACAGACTTTTCCTCTCTGATATGCTAACATTTCTCCTTTTTACAGTATTTTCTTTTGCAGGTCATCTGGCACTTCCTTCCTATGCCATTTCCCAAACATGTCCATTTTGTATCATGAAAAGTATCTCTGAATTCTGGGGAAGTATAAAAATCACATGTAATGTATTTACAATAATAGTTTTTATAGATTATAGCACAAAATTGTAGGGTTTTTTTTTTACAAATAAACCCAAATTAGTAAAAGCAAACAAGAAATTTCACTAGACACAAACGTTAAAAGCAAACACAACATTCTAAATGAAAAAGTATGCAAAACAACATAAAAGAAACAGATGTACAAGTGTATCTCATGCAAACAAGAATCCACAGATTGTAATGACACCTTCCTGACTGACACTCAAAATAGTCAATGTGTAAACAAATGCACCGCCTGCATGACACTTAGGGTAAACTATTAAGTGTTTAAATGTTCAACCTCCAACAAAGATTGAGGACATATTCAAAATGTAGACAAATGTTTTGCTAGAGTGTAACTTGCATGACCTCTAGTCCAGTTTCCAATAGAGTCCTCATTCCCACCTGAAACCTCATGAGCCTGGCCTTTACTGTCTGCATTCCTATCAGTGTTCCGTTCCTCTGAACAGAACCACCCAGCAGACTCTGCTTTACATCATTCAGAAACAGTCACTGCAACGACCCCACTTCTCCAATACTAGTTTTCTGTATTAGTTTTCTTACACAATACCTGACACCCATGGCTTAAAGGAGGAAATGATTTCTTTGGCCTATGGTTTTAGAACTTCCAGTTCATGACTGACTGACTTCAAGGCAAGAGCACCATGGTGGAAGGGCGTGGCAGAGTAAAGCTGCTCAATTTGTAATGGCCAGGAACAGAGCAGGTGATCAGTGCCCGAGAATAAGGGGCCAGGGACAGATACAGTATCCAAGATCACCTCTCCATCACCCACCAAGACACACTCAGAAGTATGCTTTACATCCCTAAACCAATCAAGTTGACAATTAAGTTTAACCATCACAGACAGGGTCGCTAAGTTACCAAGGTTGATGTGGAACTTGCCATCCTCCTTGCCTGAGCCTCCCAAATAGCTGGGATTACAGGAATGCATCATCACTGTCAGCCAGAATTTTTTTTTTTTTTGAACAGGGTTTCACTATGCTGTTCAGGCTGGCCTTGAGCTCACTTTGTAGCCCAGGCTGGTCTAAACTCCTAACAATCCACCTGCCTCAGACTTCTGAGTACTGGGATTACAGGCATGCACCACCATAACCAGCCAAGAAAAATATTTTTATTTATTTGTTTTGTTTTGTTTTTTTGTACCAGGGATTGAACTCATGACCTCACTTGTGCCACTGAGTTAAATCCCCGGCCCCAGAAAAAAAATTTTTTTTTTTTTTTGCGGCACCAGGGATTGAACTCACGACCTTGTGCTTGCTGGGCAGGCGCTTAGACCGCTGAGCTAGATCCCCAGCCCTCAGAAAAATATTTTTAATCAGGTAAAATAGCCCATCATTTTGAGTACTTGAGTTAAGACCATCTCAGAGATGAATAGACCTGCCCAGCATTACAGAAAGGGACAGAGCTGCTATTCAGCCCAGGTGAGTTGTATTCTGATGCACATGATCTTCTCCCCTGTTCCTGCCCTTGAACTGTTTACAACTGCATTGAGATCCGTAAGCCTGAGACTCTCTTTGTATAGCTGCCTCTTGCAATTTCCAGATACTCTAGGACTTTCTGCTGCAGGTTACCAGGTCATGGTACCCTGAGAACAAGACTTATAGTTGTCAGGCCCTCCACCTCGGACAGACTCCATTCCTGGCAGTTGCATCAAGATGGCCAAAAATCTGATGAAAGATGTTGCTTATATAGCAGCAAGAAGTAAGCTGCCCAAGAATCCAACTTTTTAGGTCCTAAATTTGAAAATTTAGTACATCTGTACGTTTTTAGGAAGTCTTACTTTTCTCTGGCTTCCCCATTTCCTCCTTTCCAGAAAAGAACTTCAGAACCATTGCCTGCAGGCCTCAGAAAGGGCTGGGGAAATTCTCTCTCACATGCTTTTGAGAAATTCCTCTAGGCTGAATCCTAAAGGCTTTAGAGTTATAATCTTTAGTTTACTCCTTCGGCCAACAATGGAAAAAGACACCTAAATGTGAGTCCCTGATTCTCTACCAAATCCGTATCCAGTCTCTCCACCAAAACTATGTGGAGCTAACTATGGAATCAACTTCTGGGGCTTTGACATTAACATTGGTTTGACCCAGCAAAGCTCCCGGTTGAATTTGTCACTGTATCACTCAAATCTTTTTTTTTTCAAGTCTATTTTTTTCTTAATCCATCTTATTTCAAAGAGACAAAAAAGGGGAAAAAATAATCAGGGGCAACAATGGTACATACGTTGCACATTGTCATCCCCAAATCATTCACCCGGAGCACAAGACATCTGCATTCAATTGTCTGAACAGTGTTGGCACTAATCTTTCTTTTCAGTATCACTCAAATCTTGAAGAAATCCCTATATTTCATCTACAAAAAGACCAGAACCAAGGCTCAAGGAGTGTGCTCCGGACCTACCAACCAACCACCTGAGTTTCAGAGCAAACGCACCCTTGGTTGCTGCCTAATCCCCTAAACATTGGTGTCACCTCAGAGCCCACTTCTGGTGCTGGATGGAGCCACCTACAGAGGTCCTTACTCCGTCTTGGGCACTGGCAGGGCTGCATGGGAGTAGGAGATGTTCAACTTCCGAGCCAGAGTTATGGGTGACTGCTTTAAGCTACACCCTGAAGTGAAGGCTTATGTTTAATCAGTGAACAGTTGGCATTTATTTGAACAACATTCATTTTTTATATTAAACTGCCTTAAGTTACTTAATACCCCACACACCCTTTCAAAAGTAAACCAGTGCACAGGAGTGGTTGATCACATTCTTCCTGTGTTGCTGCTTAGTTGGAGGCAGGTGAGGGCCAGGTCTCTGAGAGCCCTCACACCCAGAAGCTGTGTCACAGGAGGACACTGGCCAGCTCCCAAATGTTGATGGTTGTTTTGGGCCTCTGGCTGTCAAAATCTTTTTGAACCTATGTGTGATATGGCATAGATCCTTAAAGGCATTTGGGGCATGGTCAATACTGCTTCAAGACTTGCATAAAAGAGAAATAGCTGTGCCAGGAAAGATGGCACAAATGAAGGAAAACCTTGTCAGTGGTCAGCAGAGCACTGTAAGGCCCAAGCCAGGAGGGAAACTTCTCTCTGGAGTCCTTAGGATTGAGGGCTTCTAGTGCTTACACTTAAATGTCTCACTGTCTTTTCACTTTTGAAAGAATTCCATAAAGTATTACATTTTACTTTTTCTACCAATCCCATGAATCAAGACAGTTACCCCATTTTATGAGGAGATGCGATGAGGGACAAGCGGATCAGCAGTTGGCAGAACTGGAGGGTCAGAGGCTGTGGTACCAGAACAATGGAAGGGGAAGCGGACCCCACGCATGCCCACTTGCTTTGGGCAGAACCCCCCATCCCAAC
>RJWT010035697.1:0-13414 GCA_004365215.1 Cuniculus paca | reverse complement strand
TACCTACAGAACAGACTAACTTCTGGGGCCAGTAGGGAGCAGATGCAGGTACAGCATAGGCTTTCCTGTTGGCAGACCAGACCAGAGGAACCTGGTTTGTGAATAGAGGCTGACATGGCCATATTTACAATGCTATTGCTGGCAGATTAGATTTCCTATAGGGGCACCAGCTGTGAAGCATGGGTTGAAAAGACCAGGGGCAATTCTAGTCCTGCAGCAGATCAGGCTGTCCACCAGGCCCCAGTGTGAAGCAGTGCACATGAACACTTCCAAGTGGGCCTCAATGGGCTTTCTCTTTCCTGCTCCTTTTGCTGGAGAAAGCAAGCTTTCATTTTTGTTTTCTATCCAATCCAGGAGTAAAAAGGAAGTAAAAAGAAATCCCAGTGACCTCTCCCTCATTGCTATCATCAACTTCAAACACAGAGGTTCCTAACTGTTCGACCTTCTGCATTCCAACTTTCAGAATGCTTCTATGGCTGCCAGCTGAATAATTTCCAGGGCATTTAGTTGTATGCATAAAGGAAAGGGCTGAGGAAGTGAGTTTATTTCAGCTTGTTCTGGAAATGGAAATCTGCATTTTCAACCAATTTCATATTGGCTAACATTTGGAGTCCATTCTATTCAAAATTAGAAAAAGTTACAGTTCTTTTGTGACTAATGCACCCTGTTAAAAATACTAGCCATTAAATTTATCTGGGCCACAGTGCAGTTTTCCATGAGGCCTGGCTAAGAATTTTAGGATCTCAAATAGGTAACTGATGTTATATTGTGGCATTTGAAGAATAACAAACTAGCCAAAGCACAGAAGACTCGGGGTTTCCCTTCTGTTGTCTCCATAGGCATCTGTGTACATGCACATGTGCACACACACACACACACACACACACTTACCCTCAAGCTTTCCTGCATTGAAAAGGAGACTAAGATGTCACTATTTAGCATATTTCAGTAATGGCACACTGTTGGGAAATTATATTTTTAATAACAATATCACCATTGGGGTCTTACGTACTTTACAAGCAGTGAGCAAAGTTAAGGGTTATAGTACTCTACATAAATAATGTAATGCATAACTGAAGATCAGCTTTTAATAAAGGGCCTATTGGTTGTCTGAACTGTTTCTTTGAAGCAAGAATTTTTGTTTACCCATGGTGTATCAGTAGCATATAGAACTATATCAGACACCACGCTAGTGGAGACTCAATAAGTGCTTTTGGGTGACCAAATGGACAGATAAATCCATTTTAAGATGCACAAATGTGGGTGCTATCTTGAAGACACATTAGTGTAATTATATTTCGGTTAATCTAAGGTTATAGCTATCTTTGGGGACATTTTAACTTACCCAGTAGAAACAAAAACTTTAACTTGTTAATGTCAATTATTGAAAGATAAACAAAAGTTGAAAAATCATATAACATGTTAACTATTTTTTAAATATCTCTTGAAAAATTTAGTTTTTCAGGGAGTGGGGATATTGGGTCGGTGGCATGACGCCTGCCTGGCAAACATGAGGTCCTGAGTTCAATTCTTACTACAAAAAAAAAAAAAAAAGAAAAAAATTCTTTTGCTTTACTAGGGATGTTGATTGCTAATTCAAAATTCTTCCAGTGCTACCGTAATCAAAATGCAAAAAAACACACTTTAACTCTTAACACATAATAACATCTGCTTTCAAACACTTTAGTAATTTTAAATAGGCCTTGTAATCTTGAGGTATTTAACAAAATAACATTTTGTAATGGCAGACAACCAAACATAACTCCTAAAATTCAGAAAGCTTTTCAACCTAAAGGTTTATAAAAACAGATGCGACAATGATAAGCTCAGAATTAATTCAAACTTTCATTTGTATGTTTCAATGGTTTGCTAAAAATATTTCAATTTGTATCATCTGGCAAGATCAGATTCGCACCTCAATCACACCTATAGTTTATACCAGAAGATATAACTGACTGGAAATAAATTATTTATATTATCCATTATTTTATTATTATATAATAATAATCTTATTAATATATATTATATTATTTATAGAATATTAATATATTATTTATATTATATTATATGATCATATTTTGTGTGTGAAATAGTAGATAAATCAACTCATTTAAGACTTAAAAGCAAACAAAACTTCATGATCCCTAATTAAGGATGGATTGGAGACTGCGCAATTTTGAGCACAAACTTAAATCAGTAAATAGGCATCAAATAAATTCATAAAATCACTTGGGTCAATCAACTCATTGAAATCAAAACACATACAACTACCATGTTCTATCCTTCAATCAAATCCTTTATCTATGTCAACTACTATAAAAAATACCAAGCATGAAGAATGTAACACCGATATTAAACAAAAGAGTTGAGGTCATATAAAAGAACAAGATAGTTTAACATATGGTTTTAAAAAGGCAGCTCAATTGAATGAGTACTAAACTTTTTCAAATAAAAAATTTTGTTCTACAAGCCAAGAATCCTTGCATGTTAATATTTTACAATGAATTTAAAATTTGCCTTTGGCATTCCCTGGAAACCTGGGAGTACAAACACTCCAGCTGCAAACATTACTTAATTATATATAAAAAAAGTGTACTTGAGAAAAGGCACTTTAACTCTTGATGGACTAACTTCTTCTTTGAATCAAAGCATATAGAGAGTAAGGACTTGAAAGTTAAAAAGACCTAGAGTTGAATCCTCTCTATGTCCATTACTAATTATGATGACATGAGCCTACTCTCTCTGGGTTCACTTTATTCAAACTGTGCAATGGAGATGACAGATACATCAGAGGGTTCTAAAGAGTACAGAAGATAATAGGGAAAAAAAGGTTATGCTTGAAATACAGGCACAAGAGGGGAATTCTTCTTCAAGGTGATTTGTTATTACACAAGTACCTCTTCAGTGCTTCTCCCCTAAAAAATATTACACCTTCCATGCAACAAGGGTGCTATTTCACTATCAACACTAAGAATCAGGATAAGATAGAATTTGGAAAAGTTCAGCTTTCAATAATAATAAAATAGGTAACCTGGACCAACCTTTCTACCGAAGAACAAAATCAAAGCTGGATACACATACACACACATTTTAAAAAGTATCACACATCTTGCAATATATTTAAATTTTGCTGGTTGAAGATCAAGGAGAAAAAAGGAACCCACAGTGGTAGGTAAGTTTAGCCACATAAACTTCTGTTCAGAGTACAGTTTCCACCCCTAGGAAGCAGCTGCCTCACAGGGATTCAAGGGAATGGATGAGTGAAGAGAATACCTACAGTTCACTTCATAGAACAATCCCTACTTTGTTCTGATTTCTTCTGAAAGACTGTGCTTAGAGTGGAGGTAAACCAAAAGCAAACCTGGTTGCACTGACTTGTAGGCTTGGCTCCTTCTCATCCAGTGGTCCATGGATTAGGGTAGTCCTGGTCATGAACTCCCCAACTTCCCAAAACTGCCAAGCAAATCCTATTAAGGATATTTTCATCTTAGTATGAGCAAGAATCAGTAACAGAGTAACAGGTAGAGTGGATATGATCAAGATATATTACATACTGTAGAGCTAGGGTTTTTAACATGAAATCTGTTAGGCTTTACAGTCCACGCGCTTTGTATCATCCATGCTGAATCTTGTGCCAGCCACCATTTCCAAGAAAAATGAACAGTGAATTTAGAATGATAAAGACTCAAAAATTGTTAGTAGATGCTTTTAGGCCCATTAAAGGCACTCAACAAGCTTCTGGATAGCTCAGGATTCACATAAGAGATTGTATGGTCAAACACTATTTAGAAAAAACTCTTAAACAATTCTTGTCGCTTACCTGGTTGTCTTCCCTTGCTTTGGTTTATAATGGTTTTTCTAATTCTTTGATTTTTACTATCCTAAACATGCTTAAGAAACCTTAGTTTTTCTCATTCTACAGACAATCTATAGGCAATCTCCTTTCCTTTTTCTAGGCCAGAATGTTTTGATTCTGCTTTTTGCATGGTATGCTGGGTGATTTTCCCCCCCAAAATTAAAATTTAAAGTCTAATTAACAGAAAAGTTGAACTAACTTTTCTGCCCACCAGCATGGTGGTTTTGAAAAATTGTTAACAATGCCTTATTTTGTCAGGTCAGCCCTGCTAAATCCAGAGAAAAGATGCCTCCCTCTCACCATACCAGGAGTACCCTGAAGATCTACAATTAGACTACTACTGAACAACCTGGTTTCCCCAAAACTTTTCAGTCTGCTTGCTTTGTGGGGAAATAGTGATGTTGAGGGGAGGTGAACATGGTCTCTAATAGTTTGAAGAAAAATAAGAATGAAGCCTGTAGGTTGTATTAGATTTTTATTTTCATGCAATAAAATTCAACAAATTTAGCAGTTTATAACAATATGCACTTATTATCTCAGTTTCTGCAGGTCAAGAGTCCAAGTAGCTTAGCTAAATTCTTTGTTTAGGGTCTCACAAGACTAAAATCAAGGTGCTACTTACCCTAGGTTCTAATCTATAGGCTCAGGGAAGAATCTTCCAAACTCTTTCAGGTGGTTGGCAGATGTAGGACTGAAGGTCCATTTCCTTGCCAGGTATGAGCCAGGAGTTGCTTATAGTTGCTAGCATCTACTTGTAATCCCGCTATACAGTCTCTTGTGTCTTAAGGCCTGCAATGGAGAATCTCTCACAACAAATCTCTTGCATGATTGGAACCTCTTCCTTCAGAAAATATCCCTTACGTTGCCTCTCTTTTATTTTTAAAAATTATACTACTTCCATTAATAGGAAATAGTAGGTAACCTTAATGATAAATAGAACAAACCAAGACAATAGCATTGCAAACATTCCATGTAGAAACGGTTGCCTTTGAAATGCTGTGAACTTGAGAGTTCCTCCCACTTAAAAGCAAAAACAAAAATGGGTTATGTTGGTTGTTAATGTTATATGAAAATCAAGCTTAGACTTTCTCTAATGTGTAGACCAATCAGAAAGATGGGGGAAAAAACTATACAGAATTCTGTTTATAACTATTTAAATCAATGATTTTTTGGGGATATCTCTTAAAACACACACTACTACAACACCTGTCGCACACTTGGAGAAATAGTATTACTTTAAACCCTAGTTAGAAATTTGGTCAGAAAGAGTAGTATAAGGTTTTCCAAGAGGATTTTGAACATTGTATTATAGTAAAAATCAGTTAAGAATAAGCGAGACGATCATAATGAGATTAAACCTAAAATATGTGGTTAGTAAATTGCCCTTAATTCAGACTTATAACATGAAGTTTCCTTGAGCATAATGATTACATGTACAAGTAAATCATGTATGCCTATCACCCCTTTACTGCCATTCCTATTACTTGAAAACAGAGGCCAAACTGCATTCCTTTATGAATTCTTAAAAGTTATTATGGTATACCTAATGAAGCTGGGCAGTATGATCATTTTGGTCAGAGGTCAACAATGTACAGGACATAGACCAATAGTTTCAGTAAATATTATTTTGTTAGAATACAAGCACACTCATTCATGTACTTTTTTTTTTTCCTGCTACTGTAGCTGAGTTGGGTGTTTGTGACAAAACTCTATGGACTGTACTATCTAGCACTTTATAGAAATAAGTTGCCCACACTTAGATGCTCACAACAAATGTTAATTTCAATCTCATAATGCATTCGGAGTAAAGGTTTCTGATTATGCTAAATGACAGTCTTTCCTACCACTTTAGTTGTGCCACAGGTGAGTTCAGTGTGCCTATTTTATCTAGAATAAGGAGTGATACTTGTCCAAGACTTGACACTGCATCACCAGTATTGCTAGAGGCCAGATCTCACAGCATACCCTTACCTACATTCCTCACACTCTTCTTAAACACTTCTCTTCCCTCATCAACAAGAAATTATCTAGTCAGGCCCTTCTTTTTTAAAGAAACTTTATTTTTTATAATAGTTCTAGATTTTCAGAAAAGTTATAAAGACAGCAGAGTTCCCATATACCTTGTATCTAGTTTCCCTATTAACATCTTCTATTAAAATAATACATTTGTTATAATTAATATTGATAAGCCAGTATTAATTGACTAATATTGATAAATCAGCATTAAAGTCTACTCTCTATTCAGATTTGTTTAGTTTTTACGTAAATGTTCTTTTTCTATTCCAGGATCCCATCCAGGATACATTATATTTAGTTATCATATCTCCTTACACTCCTCTTTGGTATGACAGTTTCTCAAATTATCTTGTTTTTGATGAGCTCAACAATTCAAATTACATCATAGGATTAATCTATAACTAATCTTTTATAAGATGTGCTATGCCTTACATGCCTCCACCAAAGGTCCATGTGTAAAAGGTTTGGTCCTCAGGGTGGCACTATTGGGAGGTGGCATTAAATGAGAAGTCCTTAGGTCATATCCTCAAAGGGATTGGCCCCTTCTCATTCTCTTTTGCTCCCCGGCCAGGAGAGCAGTTTGCCACACATTCCCCACTGTTGCCTTCTAGCATGTCCACTATGAAAGTTTTCTGCCCTAGTATAAATTACTGGACATTATGGCGGTGGTCTACCCTGACCACCACCTCCTCCTTCCCCTTTAGCCCTGATTACAAATTCCTCTTTCCTTTCCCGAGTATGCAAAGGGAATTCCAATCAGTTTCTTGTGCATCATCAATGCCTGCCCCAAGCGCCGCTTCCAGTCAGAGGTCATATAACCCCCTGCCACCTCTATATCTGAGAGAGGAGATAGCCCAACCACACGAGTTGTGTGCTGCTCTCTACATCCTCAATAAAGGTGTTCTTTTTCTTTCTGCTTCTCTATTGCACTGGAAAACCCTAACATTAGGTGCGCATGACTTGGATTGGCAGTGTGTGGGCTCCTGGGAGTCACCCCCGGTTTTTGAGTTCCCCTGCCTATGAGCCACCCTTTCTTCCTATGGGAACTTCTTATTTGCCGTTTCCCACCTTCATCCAGCACTGATCCACCTCATTTGTCACAGGTGAGCCACCTTTCCATCCAGGGTTTCCAGTTTCAGTTTCTCAGTCTATAACAGTTCTCAAGCTCCTTGGACAGGGCTACTCTCACGCCCTGAGGCAGAACTGTTATCCTCTGGTCCGCTGGGAAAACCCACCCCATACTCTCCATGAAGGCGGATGAGAATGGGTGTTGGGACCTTCTCTGTCACATTCTCAAAACAGTTGACTTCTTTTGAAAAGTGTGACCCAGGATAGCTCTCACATTCCTTGAGCAGGCATACCTCTCTCACGTCCTGAGGCAAAGCTGTTCTCTTGGCTCACCTCTAATTCAGTCACTATGGGGAATTCTATTTCACAGCCCCCTCCCCGCCAAAACACACCTCTTGGGTGACTGGTTTGTAACTTTGGTGCTCTTGGCCTCAGGAAGGCCATAAAAACCAAAAAACTGATCTTTTACTGCCAGGTGGCTTGGCTCACCTACCAGCTTAATGGTAGCCAATGGCCTAAAGTGGGGACTTTTGACCCCTCTATCCTTCAAGATTTATGACTTTTGTCATGGTAATGGCAAGTTCATAGAAATCCCTTATGTCCAGGCCTTTTTCACTCTGAGGATGTGTCCCTCTCTTATTCAGTAATGTACAGCAGCCCAAACACTTCTGGCTCACTGTACCAGGATCTCTCCCTTCCCCCACCTTAGATGATGTGCCTCCTGTCCTTACTCTCCCTCTCCCATATCCCCAAGCCCACATCCCTAGGACTTCTCAACCAGAGGTTTCCGAGCCTCTTGCTACTTCTTCTCCCCAATCTCAGACACCTCAATCCCCTCAGCCTTAGCCATCTATCCTGTTGGACAGCTACTCTCCCATGTCGCCATTCTCCCTGCCCGCTTGCTTAGTCTTGTGTCTCTCAGCCACCTAGGAAACCACATGGTATTCGACAGCCATCTTGCAATTCCATGCCACTTGGTCCTCAGCAGATATCTTGCCGCAAGTCACATAGAGGACAGCCGCCATCTTGCAGTCCTCCACCATGTGACAATCTGCAGCCATCTTGTTGTGGGTCCCATGATAACCAGTCAGCATCTTGTACTCCCTCACTACGTGACCAGCAGCAGCTACCTTGTTGTGGGTCCCATGGTAACCAGCCACCACCTCGTTCTTCCCTGTTGCATGGTGACAAATGGCCATCTTATGGTCGATCACCCTGTAACTGCCCACAGAAACCTGCTGGGCGATTGGCTGCTTGGTGGCCATCTACACCTCCCACTCCACAGCCTTCTCAGTCTCAACCCCTATTCCCCCTTTGGGAACAGGCTGGTCCCAAGGGACAAGTTCCTATTCATGTTCCTTTTTCTCTTGCCAACCTATCTCAGATTAACCATAAATTAGGTTCCTTTTCTGTTGACCCACAAACTTATATTAGTGAGTTTAAATTTATTTATTTATGTTTTTTTGCTGCACCGGGGATTGAACTCACGACCTTGCGCTTGCCAGGCAGGCTCTTAGGCCACTGAGCTAGATCCCCATCCCTGAGAGTTTAAATTTTTAACTAATTGTTATAACTTACATTTCGAGGATGTTTATGTGATTGTAAATACCACCCTCAGCTCACAAGAGCAAACTCAACTATGACAAGCAGCTCAAGACAAAGTCGATCATAGACATAAAGCAAATACTACTGAGAATGAACCTTGGTTTGCTATTCTTATTTCAAGAGATCTCTATTCACTGACCTACAGAAAGGTTAGTTCAAATTGGCCAAATATATTTGTGTGCACTCTGATTGCATAAGATGTTTGTTAAACTGTATATATTTCCATGTCCAATCTGTATAGATCATCTATATATGTTTGTTTGTCATATCCACAAGCAACTGTTCTTTTTATTTGCACTCAACAATCTTTTCTCTTTTCCTTTTTCTTTTGCATTTTCAGATCATTTAATCAAGGTTTACTTGGGTTATAGATTTAAAAAGCATGCTTCTACTTGGGTTGCCAGCTGCTTAAAATGATGCTAATAGAGTCTCTCATTATTTAAAAAATTAATGGGTTAAAATGTTATGATTGTTTTTCATAAGCCATCAAAAATTATTAAGATAATTAAACAAAATTCCTTGGGGTGAGGAGAGACTGGACAGGACTTCAATTGATAAATAAGAAAGCGGCTGCCTGGCAACCTTTAACCAGTTCTTGTTCATTAACTGGAGGCCCCAATAATCTCCATAGCCTTGTGGGAGACACTCCAACTAAAGTTATAAAAATATATTAAGGTTCTCGATTTAAAGATGCTAATACAAAGGTTTCATATGGTTAAGACAACTCATTATTGCTGATCTTATGGTATATTCATACCTTAAAGTATACAAATCTTCTAAAATGTAAAATTGGGATTGTTTATGATGATAAACATCTTCTTCCAGGTCCAGACATCTGCCTTTTTCTTGTGCTCCAGCCAGGAGATTCAAATTAAACCAACAGGAGGTCACCAAATGATAATTTTTTAAACAAAAATTTATGTAATGTATATGTTATATATGTACCACTATACTTAAGAGATGCTTAGGTATGGAGCAATTCAAACAATGTCACAATTTCTTCAGTGACATCCTATTAAAAGACAAGTTAAGTAAAAGCTTCTTATGTATTAGACAGAGATGACTGACCAAAAAGGGAGTATTTTATATCAAAAATGCAAATTGAGGTGTGTTACAAATGTCATCCCAAATGTTAAAACATCCATGGTTAACAGCAAATAGCAGTTCCATTTAATGTTCTAACATGCTTGATATTTGACTTACTGCCTCTACTACACTGTACTATTATTAATCTTTTCTTCTGGATGTTCAACAACTAAGTTTAGAGACCAAAAATTAGAGAGATAGATGGGCTAAGAGGATAGCCAATGTTTTGGCCCTTGCCCTCCAAGGTCAATGAGGACCCAGGACATAAGAAAACCTCTGCTGTGACATCCAATACTCATTGAGTCCTGGTCTTCTGATCAAGGAGATTGTAAGACCACAGAGAAAAGTGATCATTGATGTGTAGTGTGACTAAAGAGAATCACCAAGAGAAAAAAATCTCTCAAGCTTTCACAGAAAGCAACTTGGTCAAGCAATGGCCATGACTCACCCAGCTGGCTGACACTGGCAGTACAGCTAAGAGGTGGTATACATGGTTCCTAGATAATTCCTGAGGACACTTAACTGACCTTGGTAGATAGCAAGAGATTAATTAAATTTAATACAGGTCTCACCTTAACTTGATCTTAAACATCCTGCAGAAAAATATAATTTCAAGAGGTATAATACAATACCATAGTAATATGTTAACTATACAAAAAAGCTCAAATCACTAACACCTGGTGATTGTTGGCTACACTGGTAACTATCTACTGTTATAGATTAATAGACTATATGGGGTCTTATACCTTAATCCTTTTAGTTCTAACCCTAACAGTAAACTCTCAAGAGCCCATAAAAACCTCTTTCCTATCCCAACTCCGCAATATACGCTTCACCCGGGAAACAAGGGCCATCCACATTCCAGTTCTTGTTGGTGCAGGTATTCTCTCTGTACTCACAGCTGGACTTGGGGCAAGGAATAGGCACAGCAGTCCATCTTTATCAACAACTCTCCTTGGAGCTTCACTAACAGAGAGAAGACGTAACCATCTTCACCCACTCACTTCAAAACCAAATAAATAGCCTTGCAGCAGTCATTCTCCAAAACCGACAAACTCTAGACCTAGTCTTTACAGCAAAAGAGGGAGGTACCTGTGCTATGCTGGGAGAAGAATGTTGTTTCTTTCAGGAATCATCATGGACAAAACACCTAGAGAAAAAGCACCAATGGTTAGGCTGTAGATATTCTTCCTCACCATGGTCCTGGTGGAATGACACATTTGGATCACAGGCATACTTTCTTCTACCTCTCCTGGGTCCTTTAATTATGATAGTGACCTGCTCCTCATAGCACCTTGCCTTTTTATTTTTTCTCCAATCTAGGATGTGAGCATTCACCAATGTTAAACTCCTTGTCCTTGCTGAAACACCTGGTACCAGCTTCTACATGGACGTTAACTGTCATCCCGTCAACCCTCCTGACCCCAACACAACACCCCTGTTCAGCAGGAAGTAGTCAGAGAGAGATGTTGCCCATTCCTAACAACACAAAGACAGGAATGAAAGGTTTCTGCCCTAGTATAAATTACTGGACATTATGGCGGTGGTCTACCCTGAGCACTACCTCTTCCTTCCCCTTCATCCCTGATTACAAATTCCTCTTTCCTTTCCTAAGCATGTGAAGGGAACTCCAATCAGTTTCTTCTGTGCCATCAATGCTCGCGCCAAGAGCCGCTTCTGGTCAGAGGTCATATAACTCCCTGCCAACTCTGTATCCGGTAGAGGAGATAGCTCAAATGCACAAATTGTGTGCTCCTCTCCACGTCCTCAGTAAAGGTGTTCTTTTCTCTTTCTTTCTGCTTCTGTATTGCGCTGGAAAACTCTAACACACTAGAGGCCTAAAGTCATAAGCCTGTCCAGTCAGATACTGAACTTCCAAAATTGTGAGCCAAAATAAACCTTTTTTTCTTTATAAATTATCTAAAGTATTTTGTTAGAGTCATAGAAAGGTTTTTAACACATGATGTATAATACATTAGCTGAGGCCACAGACTCAGTCCTTGTTTCTTCCTGTGCTCTCACATATAATGAACTACTTCATGGCTGAAGAGTAAAATAAAAGCTTACAGAAACGTTTTTTTTTTTTTCCTCAGAAGTAAGACCAAAAGGACTGAAATGATGCCATCTGAATACTATCTGAAATACAAATTTTCAAAAGGGTTTTTTAATCCAAAATATTTAGTCATTCTACTACTACATTACAGCAAAAAGAAAAAAAAAAGAAATGAGTATTTTTTACCTTGACCCAACATAGACTCCATTCAAGAAAACAACCTGAGAGGGAAATGCAAAGTTAATGCTGACCTTGCTTTCTTCCTTTGGAAAAAAAGAGAACCCAATTATGTCTTTTGGAAAGACACATTTATACTGCTTAACATTAAGTGTTCCAAACAAAAGGCTCATACTGAAGTAAAAGGTGAAAAATGCATGCCAAGAACCAAGAGATTAAAACAGTACATCTGGTATGCAATTCATTGCAGGGCTGTAGGCAATTAGAGTTTCCTCAAACATCTTTCACAGGGCCAGATGTAACAGAGAAGAAATGAGTTCTACTGCATAGTCCTATTTTATTTTGGTTGTAATATTATAAATAAAGAACACTAAGAGCAGTAAATACAAAGGGCTTATCAGTTACAAAAATGACAGACCACAGTTCTTTCCAAGGACCACACAGAAAGGCCATTACCACTCCATTTGTGGAAAATTTCTAGTACTTCCACAGTACACAAATGCAGAGATACTGCCCTTAATGAGATCCTGGTTTGCTACTTCCATACAACAGACTGGATTTTGGAGCTTGTTTTATACTTTTGTTTTCCCACAAATACTTAGTTGATCTGTCATACAAACAACGGAAAGTATAAAGTATCTGCTGCTTCCATTTCTGGTACAGACATAAAATGCATCTCAACACCAGCTAAGAAAATGACATTACACTAAAAATCTCATCTACAGTTAATACATCATTGATCAAGATTAGGCATTCATTCAGAAAGAATACTTAGGCTTAAACTTTAACTCTAGTAGATAAAAAAGTACTATAATGACCAGAATGTAAAGATGATTGTGATCCCCTAAATTAACAAAGAGCACTATTTCAATCACTGATCAAGATATGCTTAGGCTGCCATAATGTTGCTTTTCACAAAACAGAGACAAGCATGAATGGTAACAGATGCTTACTGATTTGGATTAATACTTTATTTGAATGTACAATACTGTTTCTCAATCTTAATAAAACATTAGATAAATTAACTATTAACCAAAGTACATAATGCTAAAGCCACTAGAACAAATCTGTCTTTTTTTGCTTTATCTAAAATATTGGAGAGATTCTACCCTAAACCAATAAGTCATTACTTAGCAAGAGAATAGTTTCAGTAATGTGTTCTTTAAAAAGTGAAATTCTGCATTTATGTCTCTGCATAGAATGGAACTGATCAGAGACAATGAATATTTTTAAAATGACTGTACTAATCCTCTTTGGTTCTTCCTTAAGTTTCAATGTCTTATTTACCACCTAACTAAACACTGTGGCTTTCTATTCCTGCTGAGGTTTCTCTTTGCAACTAAGTTTCTTTAGAGCATTTGAAAAATCATTCTGGCTTTCTTCCTTTTCGAACCTTCACCTTCTCATATAGAATACTCTGGGGTTTACTCTCCCAGTCATCAGAAACGTCACTACAGGGACATCTTATCCTCACTCTTCATGCTCTTTGACTTTGGAATGAGATGTTTCAGAGACAGTGTGTTAACAATATCACGGTGGAAGGTGGTTGATAA
>RJWT010035696.1:0-13415 GCA_004365215.1 Cuniculus paca | reverse complement strand
ACCCCTGTTAGAATGAAGAGTGCGGGGCCCCCTGATGGTAGCCACCATCACATGAGAAGGATCGAATCTTTTCCCCCTGCCTTCCACTAACCTTGTCAGGTCTTTTATTGGTAGAATCTCACAGAAATTCAGCTGGCAATGGAACACAGTTTGTAGATTCTAGCCCCAGTACTAAAAAGAAAGGAAACAAAACAAAACAAAACAAAAAAACTAGACTCCGATTTAGAGAACAATAGCTTTGTACCTGGCACAGAGGTTTCACAAGTTGAGAAAAATCTTTCTTATTATCAGTTTTGTTCAGCAAATTCACTAACTCAGATATTCATGTGTGTTGGTTTTGTGATAATCCATCCACAAAGAAGTATCTGGTGTTTATGGAAAATTAATTAATATCTTAATAAAATTTTTAGTTCAGTGTTAAATGTCTTTATTGGAAAATAATCAGGGAATTGTTAAAGTATTATTGCTTCCTCAGTTAATTACCTAAATGAGTGTTTTGGTTACTTTTCTCTCCTTGCTGAGACAAACACCTGACACCCAAAGTGAAGCAAGGAAAGGTTTATTTAGCCTACAGTTTCTGAGGATTTCAGTCCATAATCAGCTGGGTCCAAGGCAGGGTGGCATGGCACAGGGACAGCACTTCAAGGCAGCAGCCAGAGCAAAAGAGCAAAAAATGCAAGCCTCTTCTTTACCCTTAAATTGTACACAGGCCACCCCCCCCACCTTCAGGGTGGGTGTAATACAAAATGTCCTTGCTCTCCATCACACAGGATGAAGATATTTACAAAGAACCTTGACTCCCTGCTGAGTCTCTCAGTTAAACTACTAAACTTCTCAAGTTGATACAATGTATTAACCATAAGAATGAGTAATCTAGTTGAAAAATGGGCATTAATTCTGATAAATTATTAGTTTTTATCAAAACTCAAAATATTTATTAATAAGATACATCTTTTATTTTGACTTTGTAAAAATGAATTAGTGGTTTATTATTATGGTTATTATTATCATCATTATCTATTGTACAAATACACTGCTATAGTATTTATTCAAACAGCAGAATCCAGTCTCCTGAATCAATCCAGTGTTGAAGACTGTCATCTCTATTTACCTTGTCCAGTGGTGAAAAACATGACAAGGATTTGATTAGCTCATGAATATTTCTTTTTAGTAATTAAAGGAGACCAGTTCTTCTTGTTGTCAAAGTCCTTCCTGTGGATCATTTTTATTTTTAAGGTTTCTTTTCAGGACTATCAAGCTGCATTTATTTTGAAGTTCTACTGTCATCACAGTTTTCCCACAGTATACACAGCAGGGCACGAAACATCCTTCACTGCAGTGGGAAGCACAAGAAGCCAGAGTTGACTAATTTTTCCCAAAGGGCCTATGAATCTGGACCCTCTTTTATAGCTGTTCTGCAGTTTTCGTTTTCCTTTGCAGAGTTTTCAATAGTTCTGTCATTGGAATGTGTTTCTCCTAGGATTGATAATTTTGGAACTGAGTCTGGGAAATAAGCAATCTAAAATCCAGTCGAAAACAGTGGAGCGAGATGAGTGAGTTCTTCAAACTGGTCCTTTCTTATTCTGATAGATTTATTCACTTATAAAATACTAAATAATTCTGCTACATAGATAAAATTGGTTCACTAATGAGAGATGAATAACATTAGTGAGGAGTAAGAAAAGAGAAAGAATGTGGGTATAAGACAAGGGAAAGAATAACATTGACTCAACCAATCTTATTCTCATGAAAATATCAAATAACAAACTACAAAGATGCAATAACATTTTTAATTAAAAATCAATATTTTCATGGACAAACATGTTGCATTTAGAAAGATTTTGGAGCAGATTTCCAAGTTCTGAACACAAACACTGTCCAGTTAAAGCAGGTCCTTAGATCTCATAGAGGTCGCAAGGGTAAAATTCCTAAAAAAAGATGAACAGTGAAACCAAAGTAGAGGCTGAGTTTTATTCACCAAAGATCAGGAGGTGCAGAATCACTTGAGAATCTCATGGGGACTTATTCCAGGCACAGGACAGGCTCTGAAATATAAAGAAATGTGTTCCATAAGTAGCCTTTGACATGAGCTGAATATTTAGTCCACAGTCAAAATGTCAGAGCTTAGAAAAAATTCATTTAAGAGGTCACCCCTTAGAATATAACAATTTTCTCTATTGTCTCCACTCTATTCAGCACTCACCATGCACCCTCTATGGAATTGTCTAGTGCCTTCCGAATGGAAAGTTCTGAAGGAATTTTAAGAATTAATAGATGCTTTTGTTCTCCCAGTTGGTTCTAAAAATGGGTGGTAAAATCAGATAAGACATTCCTCATAATCTGATTGTAATTTTGTTCCTTATCTTTTCAGATTTACACTGTGCTTACTATGTCTTATGGTTAATACATTGTGTCAACTTGAGAAGCTTAGGTTAACTGAGAGACTCAGCAGGGAGCCAGGGTTCTTACTTTGTAAATATCCTCATCCTGTGCAAAGGAGGGCAAGGACATTTTGTGAGTGTTGCACCCACCCTGGAGGGGGGTGGCCTGTGTACAATTTAAGGGTAGAGAAGAGGCTTGCTTTTTCTCTTTTGCTCTGGCTGCTACCTTGAAGTGTTGTCTCAGTGCCCTGCCACTCTGCTTTGGAACCAACTAATTATGGACTGAAATCTCCAGAAACTGTGAGCTAAATAAACCTTTTCTTCCCTAATTTTGGGTGTCAGGTGTTTGTCTCAGCAAGGAGAAAAAAGTAACCAAGACACTATGCTGGTGATTTTTGAGATTACTCCCTCACATCCTATTTAACAAGAAGTGTGAAATATCAGCTATCAGATACTGATGGGGCTGGTTTTAAGCTTCACATTCAAGCTTCAGAACATTATTGTAGCCGTGCATGGGTATTTTGAATTATTCTTAGTACCAGTTTGTGTACTCTACCCCAAGATTTTACTCTCCACCTTCTGAAGCCTGTGGAAGCCTTGGAAGCACTATGGATGCTTATCAGCCAGCTTTGCTTTGTATACACAAGTACTACCCTCATGTATCAGTTTGCTAGGGGGCCATAACAAAGAACAAAGACAAATCTAATTTCTAATAATTCCAGAGTCTATAACTATGAGATCAGTGTATCAACAGTATCGTTTCATTCTAAGACCTCTTTCTCCTGAGCTCGTAATTGACTTTTCCAGGGTCTTTATATTGTATTTTCTCTTTCTGCATCTCACATCTTCTAATCTTCTTCTTATGCAGATATCAGTCATATTGGATTACAGCCCGCTTCAGTGACTTGTGTAACTTTAATTTCGTTTTTAAAAACTCCACAGCCAAAGGTAGATACTTTCTGAGATAATGAGGTTTAGGACTTCCACATATAATTGAGGTTTATAATTCAGCCCATAGTATTTGAGATGTTAGCAGTATTGCCTATTAGTGCTTTGGCAAATGACCAACTTTTTTTTTTTTATTTTAAAGAGAATAGAACAAAACAAAACAAAGCAAAACAAAACAGAATATAGTCAAACACAATATAGCATTTCAGAACAGAACACTGCAAGCAATACAGGGCTTCAAAACATAGCAACAAGAGATTAACAATGGCTACCGTAGTGTCTTTTGCCTTCTTTGAAATGGTTGTTTAAACATTTACAGACAATAAACTCAAATAAAACAAAGTAATATAAAACCAGATAAAACAAAAGAGTGAAAGTATTACAGGCCTTCAAATCAGATAACAAAAAACCAACAATGGCTACCTTAATGTCCCCTGTTTTCTTCAAAAGAGCTGTTCCTATCTTCTCACATATTGCAATCGAATAGTAGAAAAGAGACTTAAACCAATCAAAAAAAAAAGATGTGGTACTTTTATACAATGGAGTACTATTCAGCTATAAAGAATGATCACATTGAGGCTTTTATAGGTAAATGGATGAGACTTGAGACCATACTCATAAGTGAAATGAACCAAACTCACATGTGTAAACACCCCATCCTCTCCCTAGTGTAAGAAACTTAAAGACTCAATAAGATACAAAATTGCCAAAAAATATGGGGGAAAGGTTCTGAAGTCCAATGGTGCTTTTATTCTTTGATTTGATTGGTTTTGTCCAACATTTTTAAAAAGAAAATGATTGTGCTTTTCCCCACTTGATACATAAAAGGTCATTGTTATGTCCTCCCCCAAGCCTCCTGTACTCACAGGTGGGACTTTTGGGCGGTGGTTGAGTGACGGAGGTGGGAGCGATTCTCATCGGTGGACTAGTCAACTGAGGAGTTTTGGCTGAATGTGAGGTTGGAGGTGAAACCTGATTGGAGCAGATGGATCTCTGGGGGCAGGGACTGGAAGGGTTTATTCTTCCTCTCTCCTCCCTTGATCTCTTGCTGTTTCCTAGCTGCCATGCCTTGAACAACTCTGCTCAACCATGTCTTCCTGCCATGCTTCCTGCCCTGAAACCAGACAACACAGACTGAAACCACTGTAAACCATGAGCCAAAAATAAACTTTTCTCTCTTTGCTTGTTCTCATTGGGTATTGTGTCCCAGTAACAAGGAAAGTGAATGAGACAGTCATCATGAGAAACAAAAGAAAAAGATAAAGCAAAGGATGAGGTGAAAAAGGAAACAAGAAAAGAAGTGAGATATGTTATCTCTAATTTATTAAGCAATGAAAGGCCTCCTATTATGTAAAGATTTTAAATTCCACCCTCTATTTACTCAGTAGGATTTCCACATTAGCCTTTATTTTCATTAAGTTTTGGTAGGTCATTCAGAATATCTAATTCATATATTGGAAATTTCCTCATAATGACTTATTTAAATCTATAGAAAAAAATAAATTCACATATTTTTTAAGTGTTCTAAAGCTCAACATTAGGGCCAGGGATTTAGTTCAGCAGCGTAAGTGCTGCCTGGCAAGTGCAAGGTTGTGAGTTCCATCCTCAGTACCAAGCCAAACCAAACAAAAAACAAAATAAAACAAAGCTCAACACCGTTCTAATACTGAATAATCTGAAAGAATTTTAGATGAGACATATTATTTATTACTGGTTCTAGTAGCATGCTAAAAGGTATAAAATTCTTTCTATGCAATTAATCTCTATTCCAAAAGGCATGAAGTTCATTTTTTTTTTCCTTAGGGAAAAATATGTGAAGAAAATCTTGAGAAATAGGAATATCATGATCATAAGGTTGTGAATCAAGTAGGCCACATAACCAACACTTTAACAGGAAAGATATCAAGTAAAAATAATTTTATAAATAGTGCTAGCTGTTCGTTGAAAACAAGAACCAATAGAATATATCTTTCTGCAAAGTTCTCTTGTTTGAGAAGGAAGGAAAAGGCATGGTCCTCCCCCTGTTATGAGCAAGTGACTCTGTCTAGACCTTTGTCCTCGGAGACCAGTTTCTGAGATGCTAATCTTTCCACAGGGAGAGGAGCACGTGTTCTGGATCTCTGCCATTCTGCTGTGTAGTTTTCAGTTCTGATAAATAAAAGACACTCCATTAGATTCTATTCATTTTTTGAGAAATCTATCTGTTACCACTGCAGATATAAGATGCAGTCTGCAGCTGGGTAATAAAGACAGGAGAACCAGACCGCTTACAATATTCTCAATCAACATTCTCAACTCCCTGAAGAAAAATAATGTACAATGTTAACCAGCTTTCACACACACGTAAGATTATTAACTGAATACTGCATATATAAAAGAAATCGAATGCTTTCCAATTATGTTGATTGATGACTCCAGTGGTGCTCCTGGCTGTCCTGATGTAATCTGATAAATTTTTTGTTAAAGCTCTTTTAATAGACCTGACTTTAATGGTAGAGAAAGAGAATTATTTTAGATAGAAGAGTATTTAACGTTTTCAAATATTTTTATCTTTGCTTTACATTTTGACTTTTCTAGTTTATTTCAAAATTTTGCATCTGCTTAGATCTCTAATTTAAATGATACATAGTATAAGTTGAAAAGGGTTGAAAGTGATTTACTTCAGCTTCAAAATCTGATGCAAATCATTCCATAATGTTACAATTTGATAGATGTTAAATTTAATTGTTTTAAATAAATTATTTGTAAAAATTTTAATAAATGCAAGACACATATGGCAGTTAAGCTGGATTATGAAGTTGATTGGCAGCAGAGCCATCCAGGGGAGTAGTAAAGCACAGTTCTGTGTGTATTTGAGTGGATCCTAGAAGTATCACCTTGAGTATTTTATCTGGTCCCAGGTCTGTCTCTCTTTGTATCTGGCACTGTTCCCCTGTTGTGCTTCCAGGACACAATGAGCTAAGCAGCTTTGCTCTGCCATGCCTTTTTCCCATGATGTCCTTGCCTTGAGCCAGCAGATCATGGACTGAATCCTCTGAAACTGTGAGCCAAATAAACCCTTTTCTCCTTTGTGTAACATATTTGGGTCCAGCAACAGGAAAACTGAACAACACCATACACATGGCCAACTCACTTTTGCTTCTAGAGTTCCTTTTTTGTATTCTTGATCTTTGTTTTACTGTTTTTTCTACCTAACTAGAAGTTTTATACCTCCACTTCTTTTTCATCCAGTTGGTACCTGCTCTGTGTCCACAATTAAATCCATTCTTTAATTCTACAAGCATTATTTTGGCATGTGTATTTGTCTCAGCTGAGAAAATAGTAGCACAATGATTGTTATTTTTTGTTTTATTTCTAAAATATGCTGTATAGGCTAAGTGGGGTCAGAGCTTTCACATACAATCATAATAGTTATTTATGTGTGTTAGTTCCATTCATCTTCACAAATTTATGAGGTAAATAGAGCTAACCTTTACCTCTTAAAGCGCATACAGCTAGTGAAGAAAAAAGTCAGTTGCAAGTATTGGTTGCTGCACCATGTGATGCTTCAGAATATGAAGCCAGGTTGAAGGCCAGGGACCTAGCTCAGTGGCCTAAGTGCCTGCCTGGCAAGCGCGAGGTCATGAGTTCAATCCCCGGTGCCACAAAGAAAAAAAGAATATGGAGTCAGGAACCTTGTCATACACTAGTTGGGAACCTTGTCATACACTAGTTGTGAGATATTCCATCATGTAAAGAGGAAGTGGTCTTGGATAAGCTCCTAAACAGAAATCTGCATTCACAGAAAATGCAGCAGCATTCTCAAAATTGGTTAAAACAGCAGAAAGTACACTTCTTTAATATAAAATGTTATTGGTTTTAGGATGGATTTCTTGAAGTGCAATTGCTAAGTTGACACACTGATTTTAATGTACATTTTAAAATAATCTTTCAGGAGAGATAATATTTAATCATAGGAAATTTGTAACTGTACATAATAGATCTTCTTTTTTTCTCCATTGCCCTCCCTTCCCTTCAATCCATCTTCCCCTCTCCATGTACACATCGAGAGATTCCACTGTGCCTAGCTCTTTCCTAAGAACCATATCATTTATTCCTCACAACAATCACATGAGACAAGTAAAATATAATTTCCATTTAATAGATGAGAAAGCTGGCAATTAGAGTCTAGATGCTTACTCTGAGTCATTGTTGTAACTTCCTGGTTTAACTTGTACTCATGCCTCTATTCTCAGAAGCATACACACCAGAGTTAAGTTCATTTGGGGAGATTATCAATATTTTTTCCTTGAAAGTTTAGATTATAAAATATTTAAATTTCTTTTCTATCTGGCTTTCAGGTTTTTTTTTTTTATAGTACTAGAGATTGAACCCAGAGACTTCACACTGAGCTACTTTTACAACCCTTTTTCTATTTCTTTACTTTGAGACAGGATCTTGGTAAGTTACCAAATTGTCCCTATTAGGCTCAAACTTGTGATCCTTCTGCCTCAGAGTGCCAAAGCTCTAGAATTACAGGCATCTGCCACCACACCAGCTTTAGCTTTAAGGTTTTTAATTTTGGGATCTTGCATTTCTTCACATTTTCAAGGTTACACAAGTTCACATGGCATTTTCCTGAAGTCACGTTTGTAGTCCTTCATCACTGCTATTTCTCCTCTTTCTTTCTCCTCCCCTTTCTTTTCTCCTTCTTCTTCTTCCTCCTCCTTCTTCTTCTCCCTCTTCCACCTCTTCCTCCTCTTCTTATTATTTTGCAGCATATAATATTACAGAAACAGCAGGAAGTTGTTCATGGAGTTTATTTCTTTGGGCACTGTTATGGTTTGTGTCTGGATGTCCTCCCAAAGTCTCATGTGGATATGGGGGGGTGGGCTTTTCAGAGGTAGCTGAATCTAGACCTTGTGATTGGTTTGTGGTCCACTGCTGGATTAAAGGTGTGACTGCTACACCTGCCCTAGGGCAGGTAGCCTGCATACACTATAAGGGACAGAAAAAATCTTGTTACTTTTGCTGTCTTCTGTCGCTATGAACTGTGCACCCTCTGCCAACCCACCCTGCCTTGAAGCCAGCTGATTATGGACCAAAACCTCTACAAACTGTGAGCTAAGCCAGGCATGGTGGCTCACGCCTGTAATTCCAGCACTCAGGAGGGTGAGACAAGACCATCGTTGTGAGTGCGAGACCAGCCTGGGCTACAAAGTGAGCTCAAGGCCAGCCTGAACAGCATAGTGAGACCCTGTCTCAAAAAGACAAGGATCTACCTCAGTGGCCTAAGCACCTGCCTGGCAAGTGTGAGGTCATGAGTTCAATCCCCGGTGCCGCAAAAAACAACAACAACAACAAAAAAACTGTGAGCTAAATAAACCTTTCCCCCTTTAACTTTGGGTATCAGGTATTTTGTCCCAGCAACAAGAAAAGTGAGTAAGACAGACCCTATACCTCCTCTTCATTGCTGTTCATGTTTATTTGGAGTAACCCTATGATTTGCCTCAAATTTTCCAAAATCATACAAAATGCCACCCTAAAACTATGCTTTAGGCTTTCTCTTCCATGAGATTATAGACAAAGCCTATGGAGTTCACATGAGATCAAGTCTTTCTTACGATTTCAGAAAATGGGGGACGGTACAGACAGGATAAGAGGCAGGTGGTTCAAGTTTCAGCATTAAATTACCTCTTGTGCTCACAACAATTATGCAATGTTGACCAAAGACAAAGATTATATTTTCTTCACTTTAACACATTAAATCAATTCTTTCTTTTTCTTTAATCAATTTGTGTCTTACTTTTCTCTTGTTGGGGAGACAAAATACCTAACACCCAAATTAAAGAGGGAAAGGTTTACATAGCTCACAGTTTGTGAAACTTTCAGTCCATATTCAGCTGGTTCCAAGACAGGGTGGCACATAGCAGAGGAGTTAACAGTTCACTATGAGGAAGACAGCAAAAGCAACAAGAGCAAAAAGGGAGGAGGAGGCAAAAGGGAGGACCAAGACTTTTTTCCTACCTTGTATTGTATGTGGGCTACCTGCCCCCAGATCAGGTATAGACTCCTAGCCATGATCTCAGCATTGGACCATGAATCAATCACAGACTCTAGAAGCCCTGAATGCATGGGGCTTTGAGGGGACATCCAAACATGAACCATAGCCCTTTGTCATGAGCATCTTCCTTGCTTTCAAGTCATTCCACTCTGCTGTCTTCTCCAGCACAAGCTTACCACAAAATTCCGTTGCTTTAAGAGGAAAACAAAGGAAGTGTGGGTTAAGCATCCACTTCATAAATTGTTCATCTATGCTAAATTACTAGATTAATTGCAGATAAAGCAATCCTACTAAGGCAAAGTACAATAGTTAGATTCCATTTATCAATGGAAAAATCAAACGTGTTTGTGGTATTTACAAAATGTGCACATTAGTAATGCTTTCCACTCTTCCGCATTCTTTATTTCAATTTTAAAGTTACTTTCAAATTTAAAGTTAAATTCAGACATGCTAAAGATTCATTCAGGGCTGCACTGTCACTCACTGATGAAAAGAGAAAGAAAATGACTTTATTTCCTCCCAGCTGTTTTTGTCCCTGAATAGTTCTGGCCTCTTAGGAATATAGAGTTAAGAGATTACAAGTAGGACATAAGCAATATCATTACTGATATTATCTATAGTTAAAAGTTCATTGAATGCTTAATATATTCATGGCACTTTGAGGAATGGAAAGAATAAAACAGAATTATAATATAATTCAAAATGGCAACATTTTTACAAGTTTCTCTTTCATTTCTTCCTTTCTTCTTTTCAAGGAAGGGGAGAGGGAGAGGATAGGTAGAAAGAATTTTCCCTCAGTGAGGAGCACTGATACAGAGAAAACAGTTTCAATTATGAACACTTGGTTTTGTGAGAACATAAATTCTTTATTTCTACTGTCACCTTCAAATTCAAAGTCTATTTCTAACACGGCTGGGTCCCACCTTCTCTTCCCCGCCCTATACTACCCCCAATCTATGAGGCTTCCAAGAGGAACCGCCAATTCCAAAGAAGATGGTGCCTTTTGGAAGAGTTCCTGTTGGATTATAGCTCTGCCTCTTGAGAGGGAAGTGATCTCAGCTTCGAGGATTCTCTGTCTATAGAAACTGCATAAAATTTAACTTACCTGATTATTTTTGTCACTCAATCTGAGGTGGTGGAGAAAGAATAAAAAGAGACAACATATACAAAGGCCTTTAATGAGGGCACGGGAGAGCTGCAAAGAGGTACAGGGGGCTCTCTGCAAGAACAAAGAAGTGAAGCTACTTTTATCAGGTCTGGCCAGGGGAGGAGTTTGGGAGGTGGGCAAAATGACCTATCAACAGCCGATTTGAAGGAGCATCCGTGTGTGCAAAACAGGAAACAGAAAGATTTACTGGGGGCTGGGGATGGAGCGCTTGGGTGGTTGTGGAGTCTTGGGATTAGAGAGGGCACAGTGCACACGGGTAAAAAGGGAGCGGGAGGCTTATTTCTGGAACTGGAAGGAGAACACAGAAGTTACTCTTAGATAAGTTGCTTCTTTGGGCTGGGTACCAAGTTGGGTGGATGTCATGTTAGAGATAGCTAAGTCCCAGGCTGGCAGAATCTATCATTACTCACTGCTTCTGATGAAATGACACAGCACATAAATGCCTTGTGAAACCTAAAGGGCCATAGAAAGGTGTGGAGTTACACTGTTGTAAGAATCATAATCACCCCAAAATAAATCTCTCTGGTCTGATAATGGGGCCAGAAATGCCTGCCATTTTATTTCCTCCTTTGACTTAATGCACTAGATCTTGAGGAGGTCCCTGTTAAAGTATAAATATGTCAGGTGAAATGATGTTTAATACGGTTGTCATAGTCTGTCAAGGTGCGTGGGTGTGAGAGGTCACTGTAGACAAGATGTATTATTGGCGCAGTGAAAAGCAATGACCAAAAGCGATGAGAAACAAACTATTGATTTATGCAATAACATGAACAAACCTCACACATACGCTGTGTAAAAGAATTCAGCAAGACAGAAAACAAAGATTATTATATGATCCCATTTTAAAGAGAATCTAAATTGTAAGAATATACTCAACTAAGAAGGGTACAAGGGAATTTTCTGGGGTTATGAAAATGGTCTATGTCTTCAAAATGGAATGGGCTACACTCAGACAGGAATTCTGTAAAACTGACTTAAAAGGATATGTCAGCTCTGGGCATCTCACTATAGAAATTATATTTAAGTTTTAAGGTATCATCCAATATGATTGTGGTTACTTTTAATAGTTCTTATAGTGTGTGAATGTGTGCTACATATTCATAGTTGAAAAATTATATGCGAAACTTAGAATTTACTGGAAAAAAAGGGCCGTTAATGGGTGGGCATAGAGACAAAACTCGATTAACCATGTACTGAAAAGTTGGAAATCGGGTGATATTTGTACAGGAGTCCCTTATTCCTTCTACATTTGTATGTGTTTGGATATTTTCTATAGTACAAAATTGAAGAGAGGGGTCATGTAGGTCCCCTTTCAGATTTACAAAAGTGAAAACCGGAAATAGAAGAACATAACTTGTTCAAATATTCAAAGTTAGAGAGCAAAACATCTCCCAAGCCCAACCTTTTTTCTCTTATCCCAAGAAAACAAAACGTGAAGCACTGCATTACAGAAAAGCTGATTTTATAGAAGAGCAAGAGAGCAAGGGTGTGTTTCAGCAGTAAAACACACACACACACACACACACACACACACACACCCCACAGACACCCATTTTCTTTATAGGTTTTGCGTACAATCATTTGCTTCTTGCAGCCTTGTGGTTTCAAAAGGTTTCATTATAGACTTAAACGCCATTTTACTCAAATTTCAGAACCTAAACGAACACAAGGATTAGAGAGTCTGTTTCTTACAAAAATTAAAAATAATGTATCAAGAGATTGTTTTTCCTTCCAGGGTTCAACTCGTGCTTAGAATCCAGGTAAAGCGCGCACAGGCGCTCTGGGGAGCGAGGCGCTTGGGGTCCCATCCCGGTGGGATCCCGGAGCAGCTGTTCACGCAGTTCCCAGCGGGTGACCCCCGAGGAGGGGTGCGCAGACTGCGGAGGGCGGTGCAGTCAGCTCCCAGCCCCGGGAGGGAATCCGGGGAGGGAATCCAGCCAGAAAGGCGAGCTTGGTGCAGCATCTGCCTTTCAGATGGGGGAAAGAAGAAAGTGGAGAGACGGTCCCCGTAGGATAAGTCACGCCCAAATGACCTCCTAAAGGACGTCCTTGGGTCTAGAGAGCCCGGCCCAGCTGGAGAGCGAAAAGCCTTGTGCCCGCTTGTTTTCGACGGCTGGGGGATGTTTATTCCTCGGCGCGCAGACCCGAGGAAGACCCGAGTCCGCACGCGCTGACTGGCGCAGGGGAAACGGCGGCGGGGAGGGAAGAGGCCCGGCGCCCCCGCCCCCCGCCCCGGACCCCGTGCCTGGCCGTCTTCCCGCCACCGTGGGGCCCTGTCCTGCTCCCGGGAGACGGGGAGCTCGAACCTCTCGAGGACGTGTGAACCCAAGCGTGTCGAGGGCACCGCGCTCGCCCCGCCAGAGCTGCGCGTCCGCGCCCCGCGCCCGACTCCAGCCCGGCCGGCCGCTCCTGCCTGCAGGTGCCCTCGGGTGGACCCTGACGGCCGGAGCAGCCCAGGGAGCCGCGGAGGCGGGGACCCAGGGCGGGATCGAGGGAGCCACGCGGCCCGGAGTCACGACGCGGGTCGCCCAGCCCGAGCGCGCACGGCCCCCGCCCGTGCCGCCGCGTGCCTGGCCCGTGCTCGCCCACCCGCGCCGGGCGGGAGCGCTGCGGAGGGCGGGAGCGGCGCCGACGAATCCGCGGCGGGGGCGGGGGCGGGGGACGCGGGAGGCGGGAGGCGGGAGGCGGGAGGCGGGAGGCGGGAGGAGGCCGGGGCGGAGGGGACGGGGACGGGGACGGGCGCGGAGGGCTGCGCGAGCCGGGCAGGACAGCGCGACGCGGACGCGGAGGTGCGTGCGGCCTCGGGCGGCGCGGGGACCCGGTCCTGGCGGCCTCGTCCCACGCGCGGGGTTCTCGGGGGTCCTCGCGGGCGCGG